>JARBDR010000135.1:874509-971658 GCA_029721355.1 Tegillarca granosa
GGTTAAACACGTTATCTTCCAGCAGAAAAGTGAGACCGGGTGTTCCGACAGGGTAAGCACTTCTGTCTAGTTGGGGTGTTCAAAATACACGTGTATGTATTAATTCGAGAGTTGCTGTTAAAAATTAATTTTCTGAAATTTGACAAAACCACTGCTGTGTGGTTGTTTGAAACATTTAATATAGAATATGGAATACAATATAGAATATGGAATACAATATAGAATATGGAAGGAGCTATGAGTACATATAGAATTTTTATGTTAAAAAAATTCCCGTTTTATGAAAGCATGGATTCTGACCCGAATTTAGAGTAGCATTATGTCCTTAAATGATTTTTTTAAATAAATAAATAAATAATAAATAAATAAATAAACTTTAAGACTATAAAAACAATAAACATCGTTACAGCCCATCGATCACTAAATGTCTCCCGATCTTTTTTCTTATTGACTTACTTTACCTCCCTTTTCATTGCATCTCCTTTCCTAACAAATTAAATTCGGTCGTTTAAATCTCCATTACGTAAGGTAGTTCAATAATGATAGATAGATAGATAGATAGATAGATAGATAGATAGATAGATAGATAGATAGATGGATGGATGGATGGATGGATGGACGGACGGACAGACAGACAGGACAGACAGACAGAAAGAAGGACGGACGGACGGACAGGCAGACAGACAGACAGACAGACAGACAGAGTAGATAGATAGAGATAGATAGATAGATAGATAGATAGAAAAAACTCCGTGTATCTTGCAGATAAACAAAAAAAGCATAAGCATATTTATGAAATTTTTTACATTTTAAAATTAATATTTTCGATACCAAACATAGTTTAGAACAATTAGTCACACACACACACACACACACACACACACACTCTCTCTCTCTCTCTCACTCTCACACACACACACACACACACAATTTCTCTCTCATAGAGACACACACACACACACACACACACACACACACTCTCTCTCTCTCTCTCTCTCTCTCTCTCTCTCCACACAATTCTTCTCATAGACAGAGAGAGAGAGAGAGAGAGAGAGAGAGAGAGAGAGAGAGAAGAGAGAGCAGGTGTATAAACTTTATATAAATGTTACAAAGGGGTTAAATATATCAAACATACGTTAAGTGTGGGCGTTTACCTTTACAGGTGACATATAAATACAAAGTTTCTTTAACAAACAATAAATCAGCTGATTAAAAAAGTAAATAAACGAATACTTACCATAAATGGACACTCATGTTTAATACCCTTGGCTAGCTGTTTCTTCTTGTCCAAGTTAGGCCAGGTTCTAATAGCCAGGGCGGTAACTCCAGACTCGCCATCCTCAAACAAGCCTGACACATGTTTTTTTTTAATCTGCCCTATGTCTATAACAGTACGTCTATGTATTGTGTTTTGTAGGTCAATTATGACAATATTTTGCTTACTGTTTTAAACTTGAATCTAACAATACTTTTACCGATTATAAATAAAATATACCAACAATACACTTTTGTTATAAGTTCACATTTAGATCGAAACGTTGAAAAATAAGTCAAAATTCATCAAAATAGAATTATCCATGTGTGACACTATAAATCACACACATAGCTTCTAATTTTATTTAAGTTATTTTTAGACACGAAGGTAAATTCTAACATATTATATCATGCATGTGCATTTGCATTCAAATGACAGTCTCTTTCGGTATCTTTAAACTGTGCATTTCCTGTTGGATTTATTATGATTAAGTTAAAAGTTGTCATGTGATTTTAATGATATTAAGATAATATTCACATACATATGTTGATAAAACACACTTAAGTCTAATATACAAGCAGTGTAATATTCCTCTTGGACTTGTAAAATCCCGGATACACCTTTTGAAGTTTAACTCTTGAATTAAACACGTTTGTCTTGATAGCTTCAAATTTCCCAACAATATAGATGCACTGAAGCCTTTTGAATAATAATAATAATAATAATAATAATAACAATGCTACGTGCCACCAGATCTATCCATTCATAGCTTGTTGTAAACAGAAAGGTCGCAAAAGTCAAAACTTTATGTTCCTTTATATAATCCACTTAACTGGATTATACCTTAATCTATATATTTTAGTCTAATCAATTTTCGTGTACATAATCCATTTTAGCACCGGATAATCCTTGTAAAATAATCCCTGTCTAAAATAGTAATTGCTAGTAGTACAGACTTACATTACACCTATAGTACATATATTTGACCCGGTTATTAGTTGACACTTAGTGAAATCTACATCTTCCTGTCAACAACACACGGATAGCCCTTCATCTGTACATATCCCTTAGGACAATATTAAGTTACAACTAATTATAACTCATATATATACAAAAATTCTTGTCACGTCATTTAACATTTTACACATCATCTGGTTAAACCATGCCAGGTTCCATAAAAATATATCCCACCCTTTGCCTCTTTCTTGTTATATTCCATTTTCATTTCCAAGTTCTCGGTGGCCGATTAGTCTAAAACAAACTTCTGGATGACAGAGTCTCTCATCAGTATTAACACACTCGGATTTGATCCTTAAAAAAGGGTTCGGTTTCCGACGACAGTCAATGGTTTTCTCTTGGTATTCCGGCTTTCTCCTCCATCCCAGAAATGACCGCTTAGATTCCAGTGAAGAAATGGTTGGCTCTATTTCTTCGCAAAAATTGTATTTCAAAAAATCTATAACACGATGGGTAAGATGGTTGAATACTCTCTCTCTCTCTCTCTCTCTCCTCTCTCTCTCTCTCTCTCTCTCTCTCTCGTTTTAAAGCTGCATTAAGTTTTCCAAAGAAAAAATTAAAACGGTGCTAATCTAATAAATGATGTTCCTAATGAACAATGTTACATTTGGTTCAACGATAAAAGCTCGAATAAATACAGAAATTACAGTATTTACCCAGCGAGATGCAGCTTTTGGGATCTAATATTAGAACATGATTACGTCATCAAACCCCGGGTCATTTAAATACAACTTTCAAAATGTTGAAATACCATAAATTAAACACAGAACTTCGTTGAATTTGTCATTTGTGACTTAGTAAGAGATAAATAACACCATTTCAAATACATCTGGATATTAATGAAGGACAATTAATGCAATCTGTCATGTTTCACTTTCGATTCTAGGCTTTTCCCTACATCCGTGCGCATGCTCCAAGCTCATAATTATCATTGTAGAATGCTGACCAACCAGTCAGAGGATTCCGTTTATTTACAGCTAAAACAAATGGAATTTTAGAAAATGAATGTCACGGATCGTGGTTAGAAGATATCTACTTTTAAAAAAATATATTTCTAGAAAATCAAAAGAAATTCAGAAAATTGGTAAACTTAATGCAGCTTTAAAGCAGAAATAAGTTTTTTTTTTCTCCAATTACCTGGTAAACATAGTTGTTGATTTTCTATAAGTTCGGATAAGTGCACGTGACCTCCAGAACCCAGTATTTTACTATAACAACTCCATCTAGTTTTGTTGATACTTCGATATCCATTAAACAAAATATACCCGTCGGATATATAGTAAGTTGTTAAATAAAACACGGGTATCTTGCCTGAGCTCTAGCTCGATAATTCTCATACTATTTATCGAGTGGCCGAATGGTCTAAAGCGCGCGCTTGCGGATTACAGCGCCTCTCACCGCTTGGGTTCGAATCCCACCCGGGACAGATTCTAGTGTGAGAAAGTTTGTCAGTTCGCTTGCCGGAGGTCGATGGTTTTCTCCAGGCACTTCGGTTTCCTCTACCATCCTAGACCTGACCGCCTCGAAATAAGTGAATGAATCATGACTGGCACGTAAAACACCATTACTCCACTCCACTCCATTGATCGAGTTCGAGGCTCATCGCTCTGAGTTAGAACCTTGTCCAGTGCAATGAGGAAATGGATTTGTGTGTTAATACGCATCTGATGTTTGACTTTATACCAGGATATTGAACTAAATTGTCTGTAAAATTTATACGCCGCATCGCATGAATAATAGTCCGAATTTTTTCTGACACTACATTCTATGTCTGGCGGCTGTTTAGGGTCAGAACAGTTTCTTGGATGTTTCCGATAACTGTTGACGGAAGAGCTCCGCCTCATTTCACTAACGACTAAAAATATGAGTGGAACTGTAGAAAAAATGACTGACCTCGATCGATAGGTGAATAATTCGTCTTCCAAAATCATTAAATGTTCTAGTTTTTGCGAGGTCATATTGTTTTGATTTGAAAATAAAAGATGAGGTGAGGACACGGCAACACCGAAAAAATTGATCCAAATTCTCCAAACGGTGAAGATCACATCTTTAAAATTTGAAGACAAATCATAAATAGTTCAAAGCAGTACATTAATACTTATACAAACACAAACTCGTTATATTTCATGATGTCCACATTTACACACTAAACTCAGCTAGTTGTATATTTCACGTAGTTCTATGCATCGCTTTAGACCACATGTATATCATGTTACCAAAATCATTAAAGAAAATATGAGTTGAGCTGAGTAATGGTGTTTTACGTCCGAGTCAAGAATATCTCACTTATATCGAGACGTCGCCAGCTACACGTGGAAATTTCGTCTGTGCGTTGCGCTGATGGCATTATACAGCAAGGTTCTTCATCGTGCCTCGCCTACAGTGACACGTGACCTCGTTTATCCATCCGAAAGATTTGTGATTTTCATTTCGTAATGCCGAGTGCTCGGCGAAAGAACAGTCACTACCCACTTTTAAGTCTTGGGTCAAACCCGGCCGGGGTTCGAACCCACGACCTCCACTCACGGACCGAGCACTCTACCAACTGAGCTACAGCAGTGGTATTAGGGAAATATGAAGTGAATTAATTTTGACAAATCTGCTGTACTACAAGGAAATCCCTTTTACATAGGGTGTGGAATAAGCGCTTAACGCCTCGGTTAAGATTCTTTTAGTTACATAGAGGGGGTCAAATCTTGGAAGGTGGGGAAACCGGAGTTCCCAAAAAATCCACCGACCTACTGCAGACGAACTTACAAAGGATCTGCCCGATCAGGATTCAATCCACGGTGGTCACCTAGGGTCCTAATATCCATCCGGGTTAAAGACCGCGACTTTGAACGCTCAAGCTTAAACCACTGAGTCGCAGTGCGTCCATTGCAGTGTTTACTAAATGAAAAAAAAAAACCCATCTAATTTTGAGTTTAGATAATCTTTAATATTTTAGAAGACTTTCAAGTAGAAAATTAATAACTATGCATAAATATATTAATAAGTAGGAGAAAATTGTACAAGCTAAACAAAAATGAACAAAAATATCGAAATGTAAAAAGTAGGAGTTGTCTCTCTTTGAACTGTTTGAACAAAATCAAACATAAGAAAATCATATATTCATGTCTGTTATCAGCAGACATCTTGTTACTCGAGTCAGATTTTTTCAGAGACATTTCTCCTTGGCTTCTTATCCGATCACGTTAAAATTTTGTCAGCTGTTAGAGACTGACCATGGGAAGGTTGTTTTCTCACCGTTTTTCAGAATTAGGAAGGACTTCTGAGAAATCCGGTTAAAACAACAACCCCAGACTTCTACCGTGATGGATTCACCCTAAGGGCATCCTCTTGAATTAAACTAATTATGAACTATTTCTCCACTTCACTCTAGATTCTCACACTTAGTTACCTAAAATGTTGATACATTAGATAAATGCTTTAAAGCTGCATTAAGTATTAAAACGGTGCTAATCTAATTGATGATGTTCCTAATGAACAATGTTACATTTGGTTCAACGATTAAAGCTCGAATAAATACAGAAATTACCGTAATTACCCAGCGAGATGCAGCATTTGGGATCTAATACATTTGAATTAGAACAAGGTTACGTCATAAAAAAAAAACCGGGTCATTTAAATACAACTTTCAAAACGATGAATTACGATAAATTGAACACAGAACTTCGTTGAATTTGTCATTTGTGACTTAGTAAGGGATTCATAACACCATTTTAAATATTAAGGACAATTAATGCAATTTGTCATGTTTCACCTTCGATTCATGGGTTTTTCCGTACATCCGTGCGCATGCTCTAAGCTCATAATAATCATCGTTAAACATTGACCACCGGTCAGATGATTCCGTTTATTTACAGTTAAAAGAAATGAAATTTTAGAAAATGAATCCCACGGATCGTGGTTAGAGGATATCTATTTTTAAAAAAATATATTTTTTGAAAATCAAAAAAAAAAAAAAAAAAATAAAAAAAAATAAAAAAAAAAATAAAAAAATAAAAAAAAATAAAAAATAAAAAAATCAGAAAATTGAAAAACTTAATGCAGCTTTAAAGCGTCGCCCCATAACTGCTGATATTTAGACATGTATTTGCTTGCAATTATACAAATTAGGTTACTAAGTTCATTTAGATGACAATATGTAAAAAAAAAAACTCCCTATCTATCTATCTATCTATCTATCTATCTGTCTATCTATCTATCTATCTATCTATGCGTTTAAGTTTAACACAATTTAAGTATAAATCTGGTGTATTTTAATACATTATATACACGTTCCAAACTTTAAAAAAATACAAAGATCAATTTTGATGATATTAAATTGTATTCATTATTAATTTTTCTCAAAAAGTAAGAATTCAGAAAAAGGGGAATAGCATTGTAAATTGACTTTAACTTGACTTGCATATTATATAATTGGTACAAATGAACTTATGGTGAGCTCTACCCAGGCAAGCAACAAGATAAAGTTAGCCAACAAACTTAGCTGGATAGCTAAGCCATATTCCACTGTGATCTCGACCAAAGGGAAGTTTTCAATAAGGCGTTGTATGGCCATGGCTGCCGTAAGTGAAAATGACAAAGACGCTAATACAACGATCAAAATCAACTGTTTAATCTGGCCAAGAATAAGAGACTTCGTGAAGTCCGAACAGCAGGGTAAAAGTGTAATTAAAAATCCCAGTATGAAAAAGAAACAAGCCAGACCCGGTAACCCTGAGAAAATGAAGTGAGCCCAACCGCTAAGAGACACACTTGTGGGGATAGTGAAAACGCTTTTCATTTTGGCCACAAAAGTTGTGATTTCAGGGATAATATCAGGGGTTAATGCGTCAAACAAATCCTTAAAGGGAGCAGTAACTGCTGCAGTTATCAAATCACATAATGTTTTTTCACCGTCCATCGTATCTGCACCATCCGCCACTCGTTCAGAGCCTACACTGATCTCAGCCTCAAGAGCACTCACTTCACCATTCAAACGTGTGTACACAACGTACATGGGTGGTTGGAAAACAATAACGAACGCAACTAAAAGGCCCGCGAATAAAGCAGGACAGAGTGGCATAAACCAAGCACTAGGTGTGGCAATCTTATTCGTGACGAGTGTCTTGACAACTTTTTCCCTTACGTCGTCGGTAACAAGTTCATCTTCGTCGATTTTGTCGATTGGCTGTACCACTTCATTTGAAACAAGATCCTCTCTGTCGTCGTCTCTAACAACGTCGTCTACATCCGGGTCTCCGTCTTGGTCACTTACGTCGGCATCTTCATCTACTATTACACGTTTATCGTCCATTTCAATATTTTCATTGACTTTACCATCCGGGTTAGTAATATCTTTCTCTATGTCGACATACTTGGCATACCTCTTACATTTGGCAGTGCATGTTCCACAGCACGTACATCCACAAAACAGTCGGGAAAACAGTGCAAAGATTGTATCACCTAGAACAATAAATATGAACATTATTCTGAATCATTTAGCCAGTAGTCAACATAATAATAATAATAATATAACAAAAATAATATATATAAATAGATAAATAAACAAGTCAATAAATTCAGCGTGACGTCTATTGTGTGGTCGGGGTTTTAACCCATGATCTCCCGCTCTTGAAGAGGACGTTCTACCATTGAGCCACTGAGGCAGTGATTGATTAATGTTTATCTTCGCTTGTTATTTTCTGATTGTTACGTTTGTTGCGATGTTATGCTTATTGTCAAGAACATGATTTCAGTTGATTGACTGATGGATTCAAAAAGGTTTTACGTCTCAGTCTAGAATAGATCACTTATACTGTGACGTCACCAGCTAAAGGTGAAATGGCAGGAGTTTTGACTTTTGCAATGCGCTTAGTGCAATGTGCATGGAGCGTGCGTTAGCGTGCTACGTCTGTCGTGACACCGGACATCGGTTTTTAAGGTCTCCTCCGAAGAACTCCATGACTTTCATTTCTAAATGCCGAATGCTTTGCGAAAGGACCGTCAATACCAAGTCTTAATCAGACTCGGCCAGGGTTAGAACCCTACCATCCCACATATGAAGCGAGTATCTACTAAATTAGCTACCGTAATGGTACAGGTTTTGTATTTTATTTCACCGTCAAATCTTTTTTTTTGTGATTTCGTGCTTCTGAGAAAAAAATACATGTACTATTTTGTTAGATAAACCTTGTGGTTCATTAGAAATCTTGTAGTATATACTTCATATGTATTTCGATAAAATGTGATTTCATGGGTCAGAATATTCACGAGAATAATCGAAATTTGGACACCACGAAATTAATGTTTTAATTTTATATTTAAATTACCTACCAGCAGAGTAAATCCACATCAACAAAGCAGAGAGAGATGAGCAAGCATAGGCTACTTTCATCATTTTCCATCCCGTCTGTTCACTTACGGTTACATCAAACAATGGAGCTATATCCAAAACTGATTCGAGAAGTGGAGCAGCGAACCAAACAAAGAGACCAATCGGAACATTGGTTACAACAAAACCGATGGATATGAAAGCTAACATGCTTCTATTAAATAACCCTTCAATTGGAACGCGTTTCCAAAAACCAATACTCAAGCAGATGGCACCAAGAGCAACACACGGTAACAAGATTAGTAGGTATTCGCTCGTAACAACAAAAGCCACCACCCAGGTGACCTTTTGTAGGACAGAGGCCAGACTGGAAAGCAATTTCTTATATGTAACAACTTTGCTTCTGACTTTTGACAGTGTTTTCATAAGCTCGTGCATTTTCTTCATCGTTCTGGCAGCCAATACCATAGCTTTTCCAGCGCTTCCAGCGAAAGGAACCACAGCTAATACAAAGCCCGCTATAATCATCGCCATAAAGGCGGCACATACAGTGTCATCGCTTATACAGCTGTTATCATAGTTTGTAGTGTCAGTAGCATTGTTATATGCCGAAACTATAGCGGGGCAATTTTCGTCAGTGCTATTAGACCCATCAAAACATTTAGGGTTATCTGCTTTAAGCTGGTCTAATGTGGCTTGATTATCAATAGTGTCGCCAATCGGTACACAGGATAAAGAGCCCAGAATGTTCTCAAATGTAGCCTCTATGCTACCAATTTTTGTGTCAAGGCTGGTATGTAACGATTTTAAAGCTGATAAATTGACATCCATGTTGAAATCGACCGTTAACCATGACAGAGGTAATCCAAATAGCAACAACAGAAGTCCGCAAACGCCAAAAGTAATCGATAGAATATGGAAAGCTCGATAGATCTTTGATGGATTTAAGAAGTTCAAACAGAGTTGTAAGAAATTATGAAAGATATCTTCCATTTCTCGTATAAGCGTAGAAAATCTTCCTCTGGTAACTAGGTACCATATTATCGGTAAAAAGGCCAAAAAAGGTAAACAGGCACTAAGCCAAATTGCTGCCTCGGTGGATATCGATTGGTTCATCGAAAGTGTAACTAGAGCCGAAAGGGTAGCAGCAGACGGCATGCATGAAAGGAGGTTATAGAATAAAAGTAACTTAACCATCCAATGGAATACTATATATAACTTGGTAAACAAAAGTATAATGATGTAAACTATTAGAATGATAGAAATAGAGATTTGGACAACATAGGGCACAATTAAGTCTGTGTAGTACAAAGCTTGGACAATAATATAGGTCACACTTGTCGAAGATACGCCTGGAAATATCGTACCACTTGTTGGTGAGCTTGCAACGATAACACTATAAGAAAGATAAAACGTAAAGCATTGTGAAGCAATAGCAACTATAGGAGAGAGAAGAAACAAAACTCTGCCAACTCTATGTTTGATTCCCTGCTTTTTTGGTTCGTCAAACCAGTTGTCTTTTTCATAGTAACGTAACATATACCAGTGATCAGCAGATAAGGCCTCTGAGGTCTTCGATTTCAGGCCTTCTTCAAGAGTAAAAATTTTTTTTCGGAATCTGCAAATAAAATACAATCAGTTGATAATAATAATAATAATAATAATAATGATAATAATAATAATAATAATAATAATAATAATTATAATAATAAATAAATAAATAAATAAATAAATAAATAAAACACAAACATGCCAGTCCTTGTTCAAATCACAATAATTAATTATTTAAATATGTGCGTATGGCACATCAAGGAAACAGGTATTCTTGTTAGAAAATTCAAATACTTGGCAATATTACATCAATTCCAATACTCGTCAACATTCCATCATTTTCAATACTCTGCGATATGACTTTATTTTGAGCTTCCATTTTAAGAAATCACAGGAACTATTTTAAAGCGCGTTATCAGACAGTGTAAATTGGGACTTGGGAGTGTTAAAAAATTTTAAATTACTACACCTACCTTATCAGACTAAATATTGTCCAAAACAATCCAGGTATTACCAACAACCTTCTACCACTGTCAAGAGTTAAAGACACCAAAGCAAAAGTAGTGGAGTCGTAATATGCACTAAAAAATGACAAGACTTCTTGTGAGGAAAATCCCGATAACAGCAGCCATAACATGCCCCTGATCACATCCGGTGGTAACTAAAAATATTTGTTTAAAAAAATATCATTAGTAACTGACACATCATTGAACATTGTCATCGGGGTAAGAACACATACAAATTCATATCCCCCAAAAATATTACTTGACTTTTTGAAAGAATAAAAAAATTTATAAGTCTTGCATAAAATATTATACGTCTGTCCGTCAAACATAACTAAACCCGGCGGCCATAGAATTTTTATCCGTCACAGAACAAATGACGGGTTGCTATTTTCAACACTTATTAACGTCCTTATTATTGCCTTTGGATATGGAATCGAACAGGTTGAAGTTATTGTAAAATGTCATTATTACGATAATTTCGATTTAAACATTTTCTAGACCCAAAGTTTTGAATATACAGTACAGGCCTGTCGAAAGTTAAACACTTTAGTGCCGAATTAGTGCCGACTCGGCAGCTCGTCTCGGCCCCTTGGCAGCTTGTCTCGGCCAATAGTAATCAACAGCTCGGCACCTTTTTGGCAGCTACTGTCCGTCGCTCGGCTGTTTTTCGGCCGCTTTTTTGACTGCTCGGCACCTTTTCGGCCGCTCGGCTCCTTTTCGGCCGCTCGTCTCCTCGGCACTTTTTCGGCCACTCGACCCCTTGATCGTTATCTAGAAAACATCAGTTCATTAAACATGCCTGTAGTTACGCGTATATCGCAATATTTTAGAGAGAAAATTTTGAGTTTATCTAACTCTGGAATAAGTCAAAGAGAGATCAGTAGGAAAATTAGTATTTGATTTAAACAATATTTTATTCAAACATTTGTTTTGAATATGATTGGACAGCAAGCATTGCCTATATAAGTCCTCTCCTTA
Organism: Tegillarca granosa; assembly: GCA_029721355.1. NCBI lineage: Eukaryota > Metazoa > Mollusca > Bivalvia > Arcoida > Arcidae > Tegillarca > Tegillarca granosa. Next base: position 886,136 of record JARBDR010000135.1, read on the forward strand.
GTCAGAGTACATATGATAATGCTAGTATATATATAATTCCAGAAAACAAAATAACATTCATAATAATAATAATTAGTAGAGAAGATAATATTTATATATCAACAGTGTCAGTGAACAAGTTTCTGCAGCGTTTGAGACGACTTTTTTCTAAATCAAAAGTTTGATGACAGGTTTTGGAGTCTTGCCGATCTCGGAGACAATGTGTCTAAATAAAACTCCGTTTGTTCGACATTCTTTTGTCTTAGTACTGAGAAGGTTTTGAACTTCGTGTATTGAAGCCAGGTATTTGATGATGACAGGGGATTAACAGATTAGGATTATGACACCTGATGTTTACCTGTATAGGTACATTTAATGACTAAATTAAAACTGCGATGGCAGAAGTCCATTTTATTTTGTTTTAAAATTCCACTCCTTAATGGAATATAAAAGATTTATGCAATTCTGGGGGGGGGGAAAAATCACATATCTATTTTTCCGTCGATATATTTGATGGTATTTATTTATTTATTTATTTATTTATTTATTTATTTATTTATTTATTTATTTATTTATTTATTTATTTATTTATTTATTTATTCCATTCCCATTGACTTAGATTGCATCACCTAGTTTGCGATAAATATCATATTGCACAGAAGCGCGTGCAAAAACATTATATTGGCTTGGAGCACGTGGCCGGGTTCTTCCGTGATCGTTTTCCGCTCCGCGTTGAATTCATTGTTTTCAAATGGCGTCCAAGCGTACATGCTATTGTTGATATAAGAATGTTTGATCTTTATTTTTGAAGGTGAAACAACACATTTATGATCGGATTTAATAATAAAGCAATTGTAGCATGGTGATTTCAGTCGATAAAACACATATCGACCTCATCACCATGCTATAATTGTATATTATGATTATTATTATGATTATTATTATTATTATTATTATTATTATTATTATTATTATTATTATTATATACAATTAATCTCTCTCAGATGTAAATTGCTGAAAAAAAAACACATATGTATCTTTTCCACCATCCGTTTATTTAATTGGTTTTATTTTATTTTATTTTATTAAGCATCAGCTCTATTGAGTTGAGTGCTTATAGCAATTGTTGGGTTTTTTCATAATTGGCGCTTCTCAATTTTCGCTTCGAAAGCCAATGAAATTCCGAGTTTTCGTCCAAAATCCATATAAGGAGTGGGATCGGATGTGGAAAACAAGTGATGAGGTTTCGTCAATATGAACAAGTAGTAAATTATGCAGATTATGGCGGTACCTATACGCGTGTATAGTTCGGATATTTTGAATAAAAAATTACCTAAATGACGCAGAAACGAAAGAAAGAAAGTTTTTTTTAATATTTTCATGGAGAACCATTCCCGATTGTAATTTTTTACATCCGGATTAATCGTTTTTTCGCCCTCGTCAATGGGAATTCCTCCTCTTGATATATAGGTCAATCGATCGTTGCATGCGGGGTTTCCTATATCTCATTCACGAACGGGTCACAGTCTGAGTAAAAATAGAAGGCATGCGGGAATTCCCGTTTCTGATTGGTCAATTCTTCAGAAGGCGCACGAGATTTCTGAGAAATCAACCAACGACAACGTTTGTTTTTTTTTTTTTTTTTTCTTTTTTTTTTTTTTTTTTGTAAACAGAGAGATACAACGTGAAGATATGTATGTAAACAAATTAATGTAATAAATTAATAACAACAGGTTTATCAATGTTTATATAGTAATCGATTTTCTGAACAAGGGAGAGAAGGATTTCATCGTTTCGTAAGGTAACTCCATGTTCCACATGAACTCCTGTGAAAGTAATGCTCGGCTTCAGCGATATCGATAGGTCATTAATCTTATCAGCTTATCTGGACATTTTATTTTTCATCTTTTCAGGATTAAAATTTTCTTAAGTCCGAATCGGAAACTGGTAGGGCTTATATTAACTCGCCGCAAATCGGTGATATTTAATCAACTTCTGATTCAAAGTGAACATGGTGCAGTTATAAACAAATTTTCATTTATTTTTTTAATAAACATAATTCATCTGATTTGAATTTTTCATACCTCTACCGAATTCTTATTTGTTATTAATTTTGGTTTTCTGTAGACCGGATCGAAAACGATATTATTTTGTCGATTTAATTTTAATTGAAATTAATGTGTTTTTGATTGAATTCTGCATTTGAATATCAAGTCTTCAAGATTTTGATTTTTCAGGATTTGACATTTCTCAAGAAAATTGTGATTGTGAACTCTCAGGCTTTTACTATTTCTTGTTCTTGTTTATTTGATTTTTCTTGTTTATTTGATTTTTCAGGATTTGAAACTTTGGAAATAAACACAACTTTCTAGTTAATATTTGAATTCAGAATTTGACTTGCAATACCTTGATTATTCAGAATTTTAAGAAAATTTGACATCAGGGTTTGAAATTAAAATTTTAATAAACTTTGACATCAGGAATTGAAATTAAAATTTTAATAAACTTTTACATCAGGATTTGAAATTCAGAATTCTAAAAAACTTTGACATCAGGTTTTGAAATTCAGAATTTTAATAAACTTTGACATCAGGATTTTAAATTTAGAATTTTAATAAACTTTGGCATCAGGATTTGAAATTAAAATTTTAATAAACTTTGACATCAGGATTTGAAATTAAAATTTTAATAAAACTTTGACATCAGGATTTGAAATTCAGAATTTTAATAAACTTTGACATCAGGATTTGAAATTCAGGATTCTAATAAACTTTGACATCAGGATTTGAAATTCAGAATTTTAATAAACTTTGACATCAGGATTTGAAATTAAAATTTTAATAAACTTTGACATCAGGATTTGAAATTCAGAATTTTTATAAACTTTGACATCAGGATTTGAAATTCAGAATTCTAATAAACTTTGACATCAGGATTTGAAATTCAACAAAAGTTAATTTTGATTGTGAACTCTCAGGTTTTTACTATTGTTATCGAATTTGAGTTTTAAGAATTTGAAACTTTGAGAATGCACAATTTTCTAGTTAATATCTGAATTCAGGATTTGAATTGCAAAACCTTGATTATTCAGAATTTTAATAAACTTTGGCATCAAGATATTTGCAATTCATGTCAGGTTTATTTTCTGTGTTTTGAATATAACAGGATTTGAATTGACATCCTTGCATAATTAAATTTTTTTTATCTTGCATCAATTCTGAGTGCTTTGACAATTTCTTATTTGAACGTCTGGAGGTAAACATGCCAGGTTTCGAAGAGTTGAAAATAAATAGTAGCTATATTAGACTTAATGGTTATTATATGTAGTTGTTGTTTTTTTTCTTCTTTTTTTGAGTGTGTGAAAGCAGTATGGTTTTTAAGAAATTTTGCAATTATTAGCAGGCAGTGGCGATTTGATTCTTGATATTTGAAACCTAAGAATGAAAGAAAACTTTTATCAGCGAGAAATCAATCATGGGAGAGTCAAGGTTTTATCAGATAGTCTTGGGGGATTTTCACCAAGGTGCCAGTATTTTTTCTTCATACTCTAGAGGTAGACAATGTGTTGCAAATTGTGCAGTTGCCATTAGTTATTCTATTATAAAACCATTCCATTGTTGGTCTCGTCATGCAGTTGTCTACATACACTGTCTTTTTAACCTTGCCAATTATGTTTCACTGTCAGAATTTTTCTTGTTGTGGCACAACATTGCTATAGGCATATACATCAGCATTTTTGTTTGTCTGTAACACTTGTCTCTTTCCTTTTATCAGAGTTGACTTACCCACTTGGCCGCCTCAGCCTCCTTCTAAAGTCAAGGGCAACTTCCTAAAAACTGATTTCTGATTAAATGAATATTGCTGTGCCGTAAACATGTATTTTATTAACATTTGTCTTGATATGAATTGGTTTGTTCATACATAAAGGCTGATACTTGAAGATCTGGCCCCAGTTTCACAATCATTCACTCAACTGATAGTACACTCAACTCAAATATTCCAATTTTTCTCTCATCAATATTTTAAAAATTTTTAGTTTTATGAGGCAATATTTTGTTTTATTCAACAAAACTACACTAAACAATTTAGATATAACATTAGATACTCAATTTTAACTGTGTAATGTCTTAAAAATTGACATTAAAATATTCCCAAATTTGTGTTTAGTGTGCACTCAATTGAGTAAATGATTGTGAAATTGGGGCCTGGTGAATATTTGCAGTTGTTTGTTCTTTTCCATGGAATAAAATTTAATCTATGCATTCTTAGTTATTGAAACGTGGAAACATCCATAAACTCGAGATACTTGCATACAGTACAGGCCTGTCGAAAGTTTAACACTGAGCTGACGAAAAGGAGCCGAGACTCGGCTGCCGAGGGGCCGAGCTGTGGACAACTAGTGGCCGAAAAGTTGTCAACTCTCGGCCCCTCGGCAACTGGAACTGTCTATAGCTCGGCCACTCGGTAGCCGAGTCTCGGCATCTCATTCGGTTCCTCGGCACCTTGAATTGTCCACGACTCGGCGGTCTAGCAATTAACATCTGAGAGATTAATGTTTGATTATATATATGAAAATAATAAAATATATCATTCGGTAATGATAAGAACTTTAAAAAATAATAATAAAAAATTTAAAATAAATAAATAAATACATGTAAATAAATAAATAAATAAATAAATAAATAAAATAAATAAGTAAATAAAACGATTAATAAACGGATGGTAGAAAAGATAGATATGTGATTTTTTTTCTCAATTTACATCTGAGAGAGATTAATTGTATGTAATAATAATAATAAATAATAATAATAATAAAATATATCATTCGTTAATGATAAGGAATATAAGTGCAAATTAGATAAATTAATTACATAAGATAATAATTATAATAAATTTAAAAATAATAAAATTAATTAATTAATAAAAACAGAAATAAAAAATAAATAAATAAATACCATTTTATAAATGGAAGATCGAAAAACAGATTTGATTTTTTTCCCCAGAATTGCATAAATCTTTATTATTCCATTATGGAGTGGGATTTTAAAAGCAAAATACTGGACTTCTGCAATCGCAGTTTTAATTTAGTCATTATATGTACCTATACAGGCAAACATCAGGTGTCATAATCCTTATCTGTTAATCCCCTGTCATCATCCGATACCTGCCTTCAATACACGACGTTCAAAACCTTCTCAGTACCAAGATAAAAGAATGTCGAACAAACGGAGTTTTATTTAGACACGTTGTCTCCGAGATCGGCCAGACTCTAACACCTGTCATCAAACTTTTGATTTAGAGGAAAGTCGTCTAAAACGCTACAGAAACTTGTTCACTGACACTGTTGATATATGAATATTATCTTCTATACTAATTTTCCTACTGATCTCTCTTTGACTTACTCCAGAGTTAGATAATCACACAATTTTCTCTCTAAAATATGGCGATATATGCGTAACTGCAGGCATGTTTACTGAACTGATGTTTTCTAGCTAACGATCGAGGGGTCGAGTGGCCGAAAAAGTGCCGAGGAGCCGAGCGGCCGAAAAGGTGCCGAGCAGCCGAAAAGTGGCCGAAAAACAGCCGAGCGATTGACAGTAGCTGTCGAAAAGGTGCCGAGCTGTTGATTACTTTTGGCCGAGACATAACTGCCGAGGGGCCGAGAAGAGCTGCCGAGTCGGCACTAATTCGGCACTAAAGTGTTTAACTTTCGACAGGCCTGTACTGTAATTCCCTACACGTCAAAATACTGCAGTGAGCTGATGCTTCAGTACCTTCAGTACTTTGATTTTATTTTTTTTTATTTATTTTTTTTTTTTAAATCATTATTTTTTTTAAAATTTATTGTTGTTATTTTCTGAAGTCTTTATCATTACCGATTGATATATTTTATTATTTTAAATATACAGTTAAACATTAATCTTTCAGATGTTAATTGTTAGAACACTCGTTAGCCAGTGGCCGAGACTCGGCTACTGAGGAGGCCAAATAAACTGCCGAGTCGTCGACAGTTCAAAGTGCCGAGGAGCAGAATGAGTTGCCGAGACTCGGCTACCGAGTGACCGAGCTGTGGACAGTTCCAGTTGCCGAGGGGCCGAGAGTTGACAACTTTTCGGTCACTAGCTGTCCACAGCTCGGCCCCTCGGCAGCCGAGTCTCGGCTCCTTTTCGTCAGCTCAGTGTTAAACTTTCGTTTATTTACAGCTAATAGGAATGAAATTTTAAAAAATTAATCTAACGGATTGTGATTAAAAAGCATATATTTAAAAACTATATATTTAAAAAATCAAAAAAAAAAAAAAAAAAAAAAAAAAAAAAAAAAAAAAAAAAATTAATTAATTAATTAATAAATAATAAATAAAAATAAGAAATAATAAAAAATTCAGAAAATTGAAAAAGCTAATGAAGCTTTGATGTAAATACTTAATATTATTAATGCAATGGCATTCGTCTGTATGCTGTATACATGTTACATTATATAATCGCTTGGGCAGCAAAAAAAAAAATAAATAAATAAATAAAATAATAATAATAATAATAATAATAATAATAATAATAATCATCATCATCATTCAGTATCTCTTGGAATGCGTAATTGATGAAAAATCTGCCCTGAGTAATAACTTCATCTTTAAAAAAAATGTTTTATACGAAAATTATTTTCTTCAAAGAAAATAACCCAATCTTTGACAAACCTACATTTCATAGTAAAACTCTTAAAAAGAACATTCTTGTTAATAATAAATAATTTCAAACATTACCTTAGCTAAATACAGGAATGTAAAGGCATCCACATTGTATCCGAATGGACTGTCCGTAGAAACGATAGTATCCGCTATTATAACCAGACAAACCAGTACCTCCATCGCGGTTCTGATAATTGTCCATGTTATCAGGAAACCGGAAACTGCAGTCGAGTACCCTGCTAAATATGTGGCAATACTGCTCTGGATAACAAAAGCGTGTGTAAGTAATGGCGCCAAAGCCATCAAAAACACTATTAGACGGGCAACCCCATGAATGAGGTTTAACAACTTTTTGCCGAATTTGATACAGCAGACGTCGATACCGTCATCACAATACGGAAAGTAAAAACCCATATTGATCTAATAAATAAATAAATAATATAGGAACATTTATATTGATATTTTCTATTAAAATAAAATGTTTCTAAAATGATTAATTGACAAAATACGCTATGGATATAATAAATGAATAAATAGATAGATAAAAAAATAATTTATCGAAACATAAATTTTATTATTATGAAATAAAAAAAAAGAATTAATTGACAAACACTACAATTATTAAAATTGAATAGCTAACCATATCCAGGACCTTTAATTTTTAATTTTTTTTCTCTCTGTGGTCACTATAAAATTTTCAATTTACATATGGTGCATTTCAAAGTAAAAGAATAAACTCTTCATCACTTAATTTTAAACAGTCATAATTAATGTACAAAAACTTGTAAAAATCTTCTTATTGCGTGTTCAACGTTTTCACAAGACGAAAAACGATTTTCTGGAATCATGATAGAATTTTTTATACTAAGTATAAAGTCCACGCATTCAAAAGTTTTAGGGAATCACATTGATTGTGGGACTCTCTAGATTAACAAACGTATTATATGTTGTCATTAACAAAAAATAATTATATTAGCACTTCCTACAAGACAGTTAAAAGACGGGTTTCAATTCAATTCCAAAAAACACTAAAAAGTGTACCGGCATTTTAAAAGTTGAGAAATATACGCCGCACTAGTGCAAAATAGATCGGAAACTCTCGTGCAAATTTCTAGTTGATTAATAACAATTATAGATAGATAAAAATTGCTGATGTCATGTAAAATAACATTTATCAAAACAAACACTATGAAAGGATTTGAATTATTAAATGCCAATCACATAAAAAAGGACTTTCAAAAGATTCCATGAAAGATCATAAAAGGTCTTGTGAATTCCAATAGAGATCCACGAACAGGTGCGCTCTCCGGAAGGTACATTACAAAGATCTCCGTCAACGACGGCGTAACTAAGCGTTCCTGGACATTTAGAACCGAGTGGAATAATAAAAAAAACATACTAGTCCATGTTTATATTCGAATACCACACATGTCTGATCCAAATGTAAGAAAGATTTTGTGTTCGATAGACGAAGGTCTATTTTTGGAGGGGACACTCCGGTCTTTCTCAAGAATGCCAGAAATTACCACTTTGCTTCGTTATAAGTGAAAAAAAATCTCTATTTTTTATCTACCGTGCTCGGTGAGCACTATTCCGGAACCAGTTTCTAGAACTCGCTGTTGAAAGTAAAGTTATATGTATACATTATTACGTAAAGAGTTTTAAAATGGTGGACGTTTTATATAAAAATCTTACCCCCAGTTAGCGGTGATCTGTTTCCTAATTCAAAGAACACCCAGCAAAACTTTTATCCTAGGTAGTTCTAGAACAGATCCTCCGGGTAACCCGATCATTGTAAAAACACGTCAATCAACAAATAAACAGGAAATACATAAACAAAAAACGGAACTACATCCGGTTTTTACGTTAAATACATATTTAATATATTTATATTTAAATTATAAACTATTTTCAAGGATTTTATTATTATAAGTTATTTTATAGAAGACTTATTTTCCATCGTTTTTTTTATTTTTTTATTTTTTAAATTTATTTTTTATTTATTTATTTATTATTTTTTTTTTTTGTATTTGTAACCAAGTCTTGGCCGAAAATTATGCCATGAACAGGACTATTTGCCAGAAAATAATTTTCAAAAATTTGTATATAATTATAAAAAGAAATATTTAAAATTCTGCTCATAGCAATTTAGAAATAATTTCAGACCTGTTAACAACCACATGTACATGTTATTTTTTGTAATGCCATTTAAACCTCGACGCCAGGGGCGTCTAGTTACTTGAGAACACTTGGTACCAATTTCAGTTGTGCGGGGAAGACAACGTGTATGTATATTGCCCCATTTTCACATTCCTTAATTTAATAAACTTTTCTTGAACTAAAATTTAGAAACTTTAAAAAAAATCGGAAATCTTGTAATTTTTTCATTTTTAAGACATTCGGGAATTTGAAGATATCATTTGAAAGACCACATAAAGTTTCTATATCTTTCTGATTTTTGTATAAAAGGTAATTTCTTTTTTTTTAAAGTGATTGCCAAGATGTGCTCAATTTAAATTTTAGTAAAGAAATGTTTGTGAAACTGTTGTTATGGTTGTAAGGTTGTGTAGCATCCCATCAGCAATTTTTCTGCTATTCTCGACAAAAACAGGGTTATTTTTTTCTGTAGAATATTTTAAGAACAAGTGTGTGTGTGTGTGTGTGTGTGTGTGTGTGTGTGTGTGTGTGCGATGTTTGGGAGTGTGTTACGGACTACGTTGTACTAGTTCGCTCTCAGGGCGACCTTTAAATAAGATGCTAGCCCAGCGAATCAGTATGCCGTTTACAATCATAAGCATACAAATCTTCGAGTCAGACTTTCTTTGCACCGGTTGAATCAGTCGATATTCTGTTTGTAATGACAAGCGCCAGGCGAGGCAGCAATGTTGAATATCTTTATGATTTATTATGATCTGACCAGGGTTCGAACCCCGACCTCTAGCTCTCGAGGCGGGTTGCTTAACAATGTGCCACCAAAGCGGTGCAACGCGTAAGAGACGATATCAAAATGTGTGCAATTTACCCTCTCCCTAAGATAAAAGCGTGTAATAAACGCCTGTTTGATCACACCCAAACACCAAATTTGTAATACGGACCCGCTTTATATTTATGATACTCGTAACCTAGGGATAGAAATCCCTTTGAACGAGTCAAATAATTATCTAGGTTAAATATCCTGATAGAAATAAAGAAATAAAACACGATATAGGTTTGATGTTAAATTTAATATCAAACAAAACTTAAAACGTTACAATGAAGTAATTTTAAAAAAATTCCGTCAATACTTTCTTATACATCAAGTTGTTACATCATCAAATTCGCTAATAAATAATATAAACTGCAACCACGCCACCAGACATTTTTTCCGGTGTCCATACAAGGTCGAAATCTTAATAAGTGGTCCCAAAATGTGTCATTGTGTAATATGCCTGTATTTTGGCGTTGTGGTTTTTGCTGTTACCAATTTGAAGAACTTTTTTTCAATGACATTTTTCAACAATAACTTGATTTAAAATCGCTTAAAAAATAAATCAAAGTCAGTAACAAACATTCACAGGGGCAGTAACACACATTCACAGGGGCAGTAACACACATTCAATGTTTTTTTAAACGAATTTAAGTTAAAGCATAAAATTAAATGAAAAAACATACATTACACAAAATTACACATAACACAAAATTACACACAAAATTACACATAACACAAAATTACACACAACACAAAATTACACATAACACAAAATTACATAGTACACACCGATCACGGCTTCTGATGAACTGCACAAACAATCATATCTAAATAAAATATAAACTCAAGCACAAACTGCATAAAATTGAATTTATAAATATATTTTAAAAACACTTTTCCTTTTTCTTACATTTACATAAAAAGATTTGTTAATGCATTGATATGTAAAAAATGATTGATAAATCACAGCGTCAATGACGACTGAAACATTTACCGCCAAAAAATGGTTGATAAATCATAGCGGCAATAACGGCTGAAACATTCACTGCCAAAAAATGGTTGATAAATCATAGCGGCAGTAACGACTGAAACGTTTACCGTCAAAAATGGTTGATAAATCATAGCGACAATAACGGCTAAACATTTACCGCAAAAAATGGTTGATAAATCATAGCGGCAATAACGGCTGAAACATTACCGCCACCAATGATTGATAAATCATAGCGGCAATAACGGCTGAAACATTTACCGCCAAAAATGATTGATAAATCATAGCGGCAATAACGGCTGAAACATTACCGCAAAAAATGATTGATAAATCATAGCGGCAATAACGGCTGAAACATTTACCGCAAAAAATGGTTGATAAATCATAGCAACAATAACCGGTGAAACATTTACCGCCACAAATAATTGATAAACCATAGCGGCAATAACGGCTGAAACATTTACCGCCAAAAATGATTGATAAATCATAGCGGCAATAACGGCTGAACCATTTACCACCAAAAATGATTGATAAATCATAGCGGGCGGCAATAACAGCTGAAACATTTATCGCCAAAAATGATTGATAAATCATAGCGGGCGGCAATAACAGCTGAAACATTTACCACCAAAAATGATTGATAAATCATAGCGGGCGGCAATAACAGCTGAAACATTTATCGCCAAAAATGATTGATAAATCATAGCGGCAATAACGGCTAAATCATTTATCGCCAAAAATGATTGATAAATCATAGCGGCAATAACGGCTAAATCATTTATCGCCAAATGACTGATAAATCAAAGCGGCAATAACGGCTGAAACATTTACCGCCACAAATGACTGATAAATCAAAGCGGCAATAACGGCTGAAACATTTACCGCCAAATATGAGACAAAATTTGATATGTACAACTATACATATGCATAAATATAAAACTTTATTTTTGATCATTTGTCACTGTAGAGACAATACTGGGCATAGTAGATGAGCTAACTACAGATTTTAATCTATGTCTCCGCCTTTGTTTTCTCCGATGTGATTTGACTTTCCGGACTTGTTTCCGTATATTTTCTTCCGCCATTGGATCACGACATCTACATTCATCCACGCATGTTTCCGGAAAAGGATGGACCAATCCCGTGTTTGATGTCGAAGCACAGCAGTCGCCTCCGTCCCACTGACACTTTTCATTATTATTATCAGCATCACACCACCCGTCAGATAAATATTTCTAAAATTAAACAAGTATGATTGATTGGAGTAACAGTACATTAAAAGATTTTGTCACTTATATCGAGACGGTCATATCTGGAATGGTGGAGGAAACGGTGAATTCACTGGGAAAGCCAATGAAGCCCGACAAACAAAATAAGAAGCTTTTTTACAACATTGGTAACCAGACGGCGTGATTAAGCATGCTTTCAGCCACCGAGGCCACTTATAATCAACCTCAGGCGTTAAACCTAAACCATTTTGTGTAAATTTAATATTTTAAAAACTTTAAACTAAATTATTATTTTTTTTAATTACGAAATAAAATGACCTACTCGAACATGTAAAATTAAATCGTTTTAAGCTGCATAAAGTTTTTCAATTTTCTGAATGTAAATAAACAGAATCCTCTAACCGGTTGGTCAATGTTTAACGATGATTACTATGAGCCGGGAGCATGCGCACAGATGCACGGAAACTCCAATAAATCGAAAGTAAAACCTGACAAATTGTATTAATTGTCCGTCATTAATATCCAGATGTATTCGCATTGGTGTTATGTATCCCTTACTAAGGCACAAATGACAAATGTTTATTTTATCATATTTCACCGTTTTGTAGGTTGTGTTTAAATGACCCGGTTTTTTATGACGTAACCATGTTCTAATATTTGATCCCACATGCTATATCTTGCTGCAAATTATTGTTGTCTCTGTATTTATTCGAGCTTTTATCGTTGAACCAAATGTAACATTGTTCATTAGGAACATCATTAATTAAATCAGACCCGTTTTAATTTTTTTCTTGGAAAACTTAATGCAGCTTTAATTGTTGAAATTTAATTTTGTTAATTAAGTTGGATAGAATAATGAAGTAAAAAAAAATAAAATAACCACACCAATGGACATTTGTTCAATTTTTTCTTTGGTTGAGTAATAGTGTTTAAAGTCCCAGTCAAGAATATTTCACTAATATCGAGACGTCGCCAGCTATAGGCGAAAGTGCAGAAGTTTTGCCTGCGCGTTATCGATGTGCAGCAGGGTTCTTTATCTTGCCACGCCTACCATGACACAGGAACCTCGTTTATTTTGAATTCTCATTCGAAAGAAACGTGAGTTTTATTTCGTAATGCCGAGTGCTTGGCTTGGCGAAAGAACAGTCACTACCAACTTTTAAGTCTTGGGTCAGACCTGGTCTGGGTCCAAAACCACGACTTATGAAGCGGACACTCTACCAACTGAGCTACCGCAGTGGTTTTATCTAAAGTAATAAGTTTTATAATCAGTGGTCCTGAATTGATGTTTGTCTGATACTAAGTTTGGTGTTTCTATTATCTTTATAACATGTTATTGATTGCATGGGCTGTTTTTTCCTTACACATTTTAGGTACCACATAAACAATGTCATTAATACTAATGTCTCAGAACAAAACAAAAAATAGATAAATAAATAAATAAATAAATAAATAAATAAATAAATAATAATTCATGGAATATGGAAAACCCTCTTTAATCTGGTGACCAAAAAGAATTAAAAAGTCATGTATTATCGGAGCCTTGCTTATTTTTTCCCCATTTCTTTTCAAAAATAAAGGACGTTAATTATTGGAACATAATAACCTAAACCATAGAGTAGCCAGAATCAACTTTTTAACCTTTCAAACTTCTTTAAACATTGCAAGATTTTAATGCACTTTAACTGTCATGTGTAGAACTTTGAATATTTCTTTTAGTAAAAATTCAAAATCCTGCACATGACATTACTAACAATACACAGAGATATCAAATAATTTCTATTACTATACATACTTGGTTGCATGTTTTAAAACACGATAAAGAGTCAGGATTTGGTTGCCATTCTAACAACGCCGTACACATTAGCTGTCGCACAGGAATATCCATTTCCATCTGACCAACCAGCTGGCCTCTTACAGTATTTGTTCGGCTCTGCATGATGGGGTTGGAATGTGGTAAAAGACATGACACTGTACATTGACTTCCTGTAACAAAATATTAAAGAATTTAAGCCAAAACGTACACAATGACCGCATTTCCTTGATTTTGTGAAAAGGTGGAAATATAAGATGGTTTCCTCACGGAAATTATTAGGATTTTTATGTTTTTCATAACATTTTCCTGTAAGTATCAAAGGGTGCAAGTTAAAATAAGGTGAATGGCCGACACTACAAGGTATGGTTTTTCAATTAATTAAATCAAATCAATTAATTCAATTGTTACACTAATGATCCTCTTTTTTGCCGATCGGGTTAGCCAGCGTACCATTTGATAGCCCATACCGATTATGGACAATTTTGAATTCCGATGATCTCATTTTTGGCAATTATCGACGTACTGTTTTTTTTTCAAAACAATTCACACATGTGATGGAGTTATGAATATACTATACAAAATAATAAATTGTTTTTAAGTGCAAATTATTTTCTGCCGTTGTTATATAAATCAACATTGACTAAAATAATTTTCTTAGTTATACTTGTACCTAAATACAAATCCTATTTACAATCTATTCTGTAATAGTCTGTGGAGAATGGTCTCTTACAAAAAAAACAAAAAAAAACGTTAGGGTTTTGATCAAACAAAATCATTCAGAAATATTTGGCTAAAGCTTTTATTGGTTTATGGGAGTAGTCTGTCATCAGTGTGGTCAATGAAATTTGCCTTCATACATTCAAGTCATAACGCAATTATAAAAAAAGGAACTGTTATAATTACGCAAAAGTCAACAGTCAATTAGAACCACATGAAGTATAACATGTTTCATTATGTATGACGGATTCTGTTTCAATCTTACCTATATTGTTTCCATTGCACCGGAATAACAGATCACCAGAATCTTCTAACCGTAAACAGTTACCGGAAGTGCCTATTGATGGACACATTCGGAAACTCCCCGACCATTTACCTAAAGCACTACAAGTTATCCTTTGTACTTCCTGAAAAAAAAACACTCTTGTTAACAATATAAAAGCTATTGAAAAAGGACATATTCGGAAAGCCCCTGACCATTTTCCTTAAGCACTACAATTCGTCGTTAGGAAAAAACAGACACCATTGGTACTTAACAATTATTAAAATGACTACCAAAATCTTAAACAACTATCTCCCATATATTTATATTGTATTCTTGTAAACTTTAAGATGAAGTCAGATTTGAAGCTGTAGTGTCCTACCAAAGTAAACGTTCTTAAATTCTAATGTCTACTTGCACAACCGTATCGGTGTGTCAGTGGTATATGGCTTCTGAGATCATTGGTTCGAACCCCGGCTGGGACGTCATTAGACTTTAAAATTAGAGATATTGGTTCCTTGCCTGTTGCTTGGCATAGTATATCGAATGGATCACCAAGTGAAAGGGTAACGGACCGGGGAAAAATATTCTTGTCTACAGCACACTGACTGAGTGTGCTATCACCTTACCAAAAAGCTGTACTGAGTTCTTGCTAGTACACGGCGACCATAATACACACTCGCACACCACACAATTAATTGCATTTGTTCTTAGATAAATTCACAAAGAATAATAATCTTGCTCGCGTCACAAAAAGTTAAGAATTGCTGATGTGACGTTAAAGAACATTATAATAACAACAACTGACTTGTACGTAACTTTTATCTTGTTCTTCCTTAACAACAGTTGGGATGGACATTATAAATATCTTGAAGAAACCTTGAAGAAACTTCTATTTTAATGCTGTGATTTGTGACTTTTCATTTGTGACTGTTGTGATTTGTTGCTGTTGTGATTTGTGACTATTGTGATTTGTGACTTGTTATTTGTGACTATTGTGATTTGTGACTTGTGATTTGTGACTGTTGTGATTTGTGACTTGTGATTTGTGACTGTTGTGATTTGTGACTATTGTGATTTGTGACTTGTGATTTGTGGCTTGTTGTGATTTGTGACTGTTGTGATTTGTGGCTTGTTGTGATTTGTGACTTGTGATTTGTGAGTGTGTTTTGTGACTATTGTGATTTGTGACTTGTGATTTGTTGCTTGTTGTGGCTTGTTGTGATTTGTGACTGGTGTCATTTGATCGCATAAGTTAAACTTGTCACTTATACAAAAAGTTGCTAGATGTACCATAGCAGCTTAAGTGGAATTATAAAGAAAAAGAATAAATCGAATACAATAGATCTTATTTGATATCATAATATCATTGTATAATTAATTGCTTGCAAGATGGACACTGTTTGAGAAGAATCGGCAATCACATAAAAAGCTGTATGTATTGAAACACCGAGTAAGTCTTGAAAAGTAGGTAATAAATGGGAGGAAAGTACAAGGTTATCAGTAAAAACTCTTGAAAAATAACACATACTGTTGATTAGATACAAAATATAACTGTATAATTACCTGTTCCTCCCGACACCTGAGTGTGCACGTACTACCTGCAAACTGTATATTTGTACAGGTGTATAAACCAGTAAACACTAGATCTATAGCAGGACACCTGACTCGGGTACATATCCCTCCTCGCCAATTACCATCCTTACCACAAATTATCTTAAGGCGTTTTCTGCAACATATATGGATAAGGATTTATAAAACATAAACACAATAGAAAAATTGTCTTAAGCGTGTGTGATTTAATTTTTTATTTCAACTAAAATTTTATGGAATGTCATAATAACTAGGTACATAATTAGTTTGTTCAAAACTTGACAGAACTTTTCAGGTGTTATGATTCTTCTGTGACATCAAGTGTTATGGTCCTGTGATATAAAGAACTCGAGAGTTTATTTCGTTTCTATTACAGTTGTCCTGAAATTTGATTTTAAAAAAATTCAGTGGAGGTAGCGCAGAAGTGGAGTATTTATTCTGCACATCAAAAATTTGATAAACTGGCACGTTTGTGTTTGTTTTCATATCTGATCTTAAGAAGACTTGTAAATCACATTCCTTTTATCGACAGAAATCTATTTTTGTAAATATTTGTCGATATTAAAAGTCATTGTCCCATGTTTGACACTGTGAAAAACATCTAAAGCAAAAATAACTGTTATATTTTGATGTGCCATATGTGCACTTTTCGGAAAATCATTCCTCATCAGTGACATAAGGGGCCGAAAAGTTTGATATAAAACTGGCCAAACAGTTGAAAATTAATGAATCCAAAGTTCCAAAATTATATGAATCCAAATCCATTTAAGGAATGATTTGTATAAGGGAACAAACCTTATTAGGGTTTACTGCTATAAGTACCACATAGTTTTATATCCAACTCGTGTAAGTTTTTATGTAATCTTTGCGCGCCCAGACCCGACTATCTTTATGCCCTTTTACAACAATACCTACGGGAGCTGAAAACACAACTGTTTTGGAAGTTCACATGTAAAACTAAATTCGCCATTTTTTCTTTTCTCTTTTTTTCGTGGTGGGGGGGGGATTGTGATTTGGACATGGACTGCTATGTTTGTGTTTTATAATTATTACGTCACTTATTTACTACAGATCATTTAAAAAACGAACAAGCATCTTATGAAAGAATATATTTACAACGGCTGACATCAGTGTCAAGTTATGCGAGTCTACAAACTTTATTGGCATCCGTATAGCTAAATTAATTCTTTTCTGTAAATTGTATATCGTCATGATAATTAACCAAAGACAAAACTTGAATAAGCTTTTTTGCATCAATACTATTAATGTAAAATATAGTACTAGAAGTATTTAAAGGAGGTGCTTACCCTTCCGGAGCACCCGGCCTCACTTCCTTGATGGAAGTTCACGTGTATAACATATTTTGCCAGTTTGCAAAGTTTATACATTGTTTTTTGGATTGTGATATGGACAAGGACTGGTATGTTTGTTTTATTAAAATCAATACAAGAAATATTTTCTTACTTGGTTGGTTTTGCATTAGATACTTGATATCCTCTGTGGCATTTATATTTACATCGTTTTCCGACTGGATGGTATCCTCTCTTACAAGATTTCGTAGCTAGCTTAGCATTTGTGATTGTGTATGGAGATCTACATTTGACTTGGCAGAATGATAATGGAGTAGACCAGTATCCATCTGCCTGGCATGTTATTATTACATCACTACCTGTGTTAAAATATGATAATTACTTAATTGTAATTAAATACATTAAATTTTGTTACAACACATAAAGTGTGTGTGTATGTGTGTGTTTGTGTCATGAAGCAACCAAAAATAAAATTAAACAATCTGAAAAGGTCCATTTTTCTCATGTTCCAATGGCGTTTCTATTTACAAACCTGTTATGTTGTTATAAACGAGTGTGGTATGCGTGGTAGTTTGTATGCTCTTTTATAATTTTATAAAAAGACAATGATTACAATATTAATAGAATTGAGTTGAGCAATGGTGTTTAACGTCCCAGTTAAGAATATTTCACCTATATCGAGGTGCCGTGTCACAGTAGGCGTGGCACGATAAAGAACCCTTCTGTATAATGCCATAAGCGCAACGCATAGCAAAAATTTCTGCATTTTCGTCAATAGCTGGCGACGTCTCGATATAAGTTAAATATTCTTCAAACTTCTGAAAAACTTGTATAACGGATCTTATATGTTCATGTAAATGATTTATTGAGAAGCAATGCACATACAAAACAAGAAGTTTGATTTATAAATAATCATTAGTAAACAACTAGTTTACAACATGACATTACCTTGAAGTACAGAGGGTCGTATGCATTTAAATATGCAATTGTTTCCAAATGTTGTTCCGTTGAAACAAGCTATGGACGCATTAGGAATGTTTGGAGCACCACAATTAACTGGAACACATTCCAGTACTGTAGGACTTATCCACGAACCATCAATACACACAAGTTTATTCTGTATGTCACTTAATTCAAACCTGGAATATATCAATGTTGATCTCAAAGTTAATTATAAGTATTAAAAGTAATATATTTCAAGAAATATTAACAAAATGACATAACTACGGTAAAGTATTTATTTTCCGATGACCAATTTTGGACTTTATTACATTTCGTTAAGATGTGTATCAATTGGTCAGGGAATTCCAAAAACAACGAGAAAATTCTTTTTACAGAATTTATTTATATTATAAATAAATAACAAATACCAGTTAAATTTTGATGTGCCAGATGTGCACATTTCGGAAATTCATTCCTCATCAGTGACACTAATACCGAAAAGTTTGATAGATAAAAAACATTATCCAAACATGTACAGTTTAAAATTATTGAATCTTAATTTCCAAAATTATATAAATCCAAATCCAGCTAAGGAATGCTTTGCACGAGGGGACAAACCTTGGTTTTATATAAATTTCAAAATTTTAACATATTTTCAGATCGATAAACTTAGTGGTCGACAATGATTCTTTTTTGCTCTTGTTATAATTTTTTTTGTAAAAATGTTTATATGTTTAATTAGCCATTAAAGACGAAGTTGCCTCTATACAAGGAATTAACTAGCAATAAATCAGTTTGTTTCGTGAACGTAATGCTCCTAAATGCATGAATTGCAAAACTGATGGCTTTGATAAGGAAGAAATCATACCTTGTGTATTGTCTTTCATTTGTGAAAACTTGAGATAAAAATTTGGTTGCAGAAAAAAAATTGTCAAACCAAATCGTAACAATTTTAATAAGAAAGAATTTTACCCACAGCACAAGATAACATAAGTGCTCGATAAGATGTAAATCTTGATATTTACCCCAAACCATCTTCAAAATCGTAAAGTGTACGTGTACTTGTTTCATTTGATTTGACTGTCATTAACTTGTTTTGTTTCGAGTTCTTGTTGCATTTGTGATTGCCAATTACATATTTAAGTTGCATCAGTTTTTTCATCTTTTACAAATGTGAATTTGTCTTGTCACGTTTTCCATATTTCTTTCTTTGTTAATTTTTTTTTTTTTTTTTTTTTTTTTTTTTTTTTTTTTTTTTTTTTTTTTTTGTTGCAGGTAAAAATTTTCCTTTTTCATTTTTTCAAATGTTTGTTTTGTTTTTGGTAGAGTGCTCGCCTCGTATGAAGACGGTCAGGGCTTGAACCCCAGCCTGGTCTGACAAAGACTCAAAATTAGTAGCGACTGTCTTTTCTTCAAGCACTCGGAATTTAGAAATGAAAGTCACAGGGTCCATCAAAGAAGACCGTAAATATCAATGTCCCATGTCACGGCAGCGTAGTTCGTAGATTCTTTCCTGCACATTGCCCAAAGCGAACTGCAAAGGTAGAAATTTCTGACATTCCGATATAGGTAAATTAGTGGGGCGTAACATCCGATTAATCAATCAATCGTTCTACTTTGTGTTATATTCTACAACATGCGTCAATGTTGTAGAACAAAAAGTATTATTTACGACTCCGTCCGTTTAGTTAAATTTCTTAGTCTCGATGTCTACTTTATACTATATCGTTTGAGATAAGAACTTATCTACGAAGCAAAACTTTTACTAAATGTGCAGGGTGGTGTGGTTAAACTGGTACCATATGCATAATGTATTTTTTTTTCATATATACCCAGTTTCGCATGTTATTCTGCAAACATCACCTTCTCTGTAGCCGGAACAATTAGAATAGCTGTGTGGAATGGACACAATTCCACAAAACTGCATAGAACAATTCTGCAGAACACACAATCCTGATCGTGGATTATAAACTTCATCTGAGGAACATGATGCCACCGTGACCGGATCAAGCCAACGTGATGATCGTATACAGACACCTGCTATACTGATTTGATAAGATGTAAACCGGATTCGAACACCTGGAATATATTACATGTAGTTATTTACCAAATGTAAATACATGTATAAGGTCTGTTGTAAATTGAGTACCTGCTAAAAAAAATTGTTTGCTCAGTAAAAGTATATCAGTCTTATTTAATTATACAATAGACTCGATTTAAACTAACAAATTACTATAAACTTCGGAACGGACACTATTTACAAATATAAAAAAAACCAATGTATTTAGCCTTGTTTAAAACAATAACTTCAGACTGAAAAACGTAATAATCTTATACAAGGAATTTAAATATCCTTATTGTCATTTGCTTTTGACAAAATCATTAGTATATGAAACAAGGTCACAAAACATGACCCCAAAGGGCTTCGGCCAGACCATACTACCGAAAAGTTTGGAAAGACATTGTTTTCACGAAGTTACTTTAACAAATGTAATTTAATGCCTAATAATTTATTGGACCGAATATTAGACGGCTACAATATATCATGCTAGGAGTCAAAATTTTCATGATTTAGTTTGCCAGGTGGAATATGAAAAAAGCCATTTTGTGAAAGATTAATTCTATTTATAATAACGAATCATCAAGTAATACGTAATAAAGCAGAATAGAAATACATCACATTGACATCAGTGTTTATTTATTTATTCATTCATTTTGTGATTCAACTACAGCGGTGTAACATTAAATCTCATGTCTCAGGAAATATTTTGCAGATTGAATCAACAGTCCTTGAATGTCTACGTGCATTTATGAATTTATAAACCAATGAAATATTGGCTTTTGTTATAAAAATATGGTATTTATGATTGCTGTGTTCATGTATAAATAACTTACCATGGGTCAGAGAGAAAGGCTTTGACAAGTCATGCTGAACTTTGACATGAACTGGGTTGCGTTTACAGCTTATTAAAACATGTTCTGGTTGCAAAACGTTGGAAGTGTTATATACAGAAATTAGTTCTACTTTAAAAAATGGTGGATCTTCTATACCAAGCAACATTTCGCCTACAGATCCAAGATGAATAATAACTTCTGTAGCAATAACTGCTGTGGCAAAATATACCTGAAATAATTCGTAATATGAATAAATAAACCATAACATCTCCGTGGCGAAAATGTCAAACATGCATTCCAACATGCGACGAAATATGTACAACCTTTTATACGAAATACTCTTTCCTACAGGCACAAAATGACACATCTGATGGAATGTTTTCATTCGAAAATCAACTTCAAATTTTTTGTGTCAAAGTAAAACAAAATATAACTCACAATATCTGATTTCTGCTAAAAATAGGGGAAAGGTATATTATGTAGAATGCACAATGTATACGCATAGTCAAAATAATATCGAATGAAATAATTAAATCAACTGAGCTACCACAATGGTAATATTGCTGATGATCTACCAGCAATATCTCTCTACTTAATAAACACTATATCGATATCAAGTAATACAAATACATAAATAAGCAATTTAGAATTACCTCTACCCAGAAATTTCCTGGTTGAAAACTATGTCTACAAGGATACCAGAATATGGTCGGATCGACAAAAGATTTACAAATCTACAAAAGTAAATAAATGTAAAATAAATAAATAAATAAATAAGTGATAATTGAAATGTAATCTATGAAGTACTATTTATACAGCAACACCGAAAAAAATGTGTCTTAAAATTGCTGTATTATGCCAGTTTGTCAGTCCAAACAAGTCATGTGCATATGTAAAATGACCGATACAATTATATGCTTTATAGTCTATTAAACAGAAATGTAAGGACTCTTGCTGGTAATGGGAAGTATCAATGGACACCATATAATGTGTAATTTTAATCCTTCTCATTTTCTATTTTTATTAATTCTTATTGGGCCTGTAAATCTTGTTCACCTAAATGTAAAATTATACTTCGCTTTCTTAACGCAAATATTTGGTAACGTAGAATGATAAGTTGTCCAATCCCATTTCTAAACACAAGAATTCAGTATCATATGTCGACACAAGTAGATATCATTAAGTTAAATTTTGAAATTTAGTATCTAAAACGAATATTTATTTACTTCTTTAGGATCTGGAATTCCAAGGATATTTGTTGCTGGACAAGTTAGATCTTGGAAATCTGGATTTGCAACTGCAGTCAAAGCCCATTGGTCGTCGAATCCATCTGGTGTATAAAATCCACAATCTTTTACGCTTGTTCTGATCTCAAATTCCTCACATATTCCATCACCGTCATGTATGTAACACAGGCTTGGTTCTCCTAAAATGTAAGGGCAAACGAAACAAGCTAAAATTTTCCGAAAGATTCGAATTTAGAAATGTTTTACAGTTCTATGAAATTAAAAGGTTTACATCCTTAGTTTTTTGTCCAAATAAGTAGAAATACTAAACCACAAATGCCAATTATTCAAAAGTATACAAATGTTTTGTAAATATTTTTAAAAGGACGCAAATAACCCTTTTTAATTCAATTACAATACAATATTTTCCTACCAAATTGTTGTACATTATTATAAATAACGTGATAACAACATAATTTTTGAAAAAAAGATATTTGAGCTAAAACCAAACATTCATTGGAGGTTCAAAACTTTCATGGCAGATGCCCAAATTCAAATTCATTTAAGCAAAATTTCTTTTAAAGGGAAGAAATCACTATTGTGACTTCCTGATAAAAGCGTGAATTTAATCCAAATTTGTACAAACTTGATGGAAGAAAACACGTATAACATAACAAGGAATGTACTTTTTATATCGTATATATTTGACATTACACTGTTCTTAGTTTCTTTTAATCTCAATTTTTATTTCGTTAGTGGCGAGTGTAGCTAGCCTGACAGGAAGTGCTTGCCATTCTGGAGATCTCGGAGTAACTTTTAGGCAGAGTTTAGCATCTTTAACTATATAACACAAATACCTGCTAAATTTTGATGTACCATATGTGCACATTTCGGAAATTCATTCCTCATCAGTGACACTAAGACCAAAAAGTTTGATAGATAAAAAACATAAGCCAAACAGTTGAAAATAATGAATCTAAAGTTCCAAAATTATATAAATCCAAATCCAGCTAGGAATGCTTTGCATGAGGGAAAAAACCTCAGTTTTAAATAGATTTCAAATTTGAGACGGCTGAAAATTTTGCTAAATGGTACATTTGGAACATCTGACAGCACAAAGAACTGCTTTTTTGAGTTATAGATACCCTCGGGGAGTTTTACTCCACCAGTAGCGGTACCCGCTTAAAGGTAGTAAATATATAAAACAAATACCAGTTAATATTTGCTGTGCCAGATGTGCACATTTCGGTAATTCATTTCTCATCAGTGACACTTATTCCGAAAAGTTTGATAGATAAAGAAAGAAGCCAAACAGTTGAAAATAATGAATCTAAAGTTCCAAAATTATATGAATCCAAATTCAGCTAAGGAATGCCTTTCATGAGGGAACAAAACTTAGTTTAAATAAATTTCAACCCTAACCTAATTTGTCTGTATTTAAAGTCTTTGAATTCAAATATTTTTATATTGGTATTTTTTATACAATAAATGTTTTTATAGCAAATTCCCTATCATTAGAAATAGTACTATAAAAATGCATACCTACCACGACAGCGAAAATTTTCCTCAAATAAACAATCCCTACTACAACCGTCTCCATCGGCTACATTACCGTCATCACATTCTTCCGTTGGATCACTTGAATGTAAAAATTAAAGTTAATACTGAGAAAAAAGAAACACATCTTTAATCGCAGACTATTTTTCGTTTGAGATAATTAAAAATAACATATTTTGTTTCATTGTCTGTTTTTTAAATTACAATAAATAAACAATTTTTATGTTATTTCAATCTATATACGTAATTATTCTAAACTTTATGTGTCAAATCACTTTAAGCACTTGGTATAACCATTAAACCCTCTTCGCCTTTTTAACATTCAAAACGTTTACGTACCCATTTAAAACACCATCGCCACATATCGGATCGCCATGTGTATAGTGAAGCACTGGGGATATCTCACTTTCTCGCTGTCCGATAGAGACCATAATGGAATAATCGTATGATTGCCCTTCAATAACGTCACTGAAATGAAGACAAAATGTTTAAACCAAAAACCAATTATTGCGTACGAATGTTGTGAAGACTGAAAGAACAATTTATAATATAATCAAAATGGCTAACCACACGGCAACAATTTACTCTTGTGTCCGTTGAAAGTCAAACGCCAACATATGTAGGTGGCATAGTGGTTAAGGCGCTAGCCTTCAAACTCAATGCGTCTAACTGCTGTGGGTTCAATCTCCGGACGATCGGTCAGAGAAATGATTTTCCTTGTCTTTTACTGGTTGGCTTGAAAATATTTAACACAAATACCTGTTATATTAAGAAGTGTCATCATAATATACTCATTGGTCTGTGATGTTTATCTGCGACAGAAGTAGCACTGTAAAAATCTCTATAAGTGCGTACTAGTACAATACAGAGCAAAAACCCTCGCACATGCATGACCACTTGAACTTGCCTAGTCCTTGAGATAAAAAAAAATCGTCACGAATAGCTAAAATGGCTGATGTCATGTAAAAACAACAATTAACAAGGGAACCTAATACATGTTTTTCTTCCCTTGTCTTGTCTGCTTTGGCTGAATAATGACTGGCTTGTATTGCATCGTAAAAAACACATTTTTTTACTAATTACATGTACTTTTTTCTTACATTAATCAAACACAAACATACCGGTCCATGTCCAAATTATTATTCCAAAAAACAAAGTAAAAACTCTAATAACTAGCTGTAGTTAAACAAATGCGTTTTCATCGAGAAAGTAAGGCCGGCCAGGTGCTCGTAAAGGGTAAGCGTCTCCTGTCCAGCTAGCCACACTTGTCGCGTGCAAAAAGAATGAAAGGAACATCGAATTACTGGACGCCAAATGGTCCAGTATAAGTTTGAATGCAACGACTTAATATTTATCAAAAATATTACGATGTTGTGATGACGGCCACAAAATTTTAAGGCCTTGATAAGCTTAGGCTTGCAATATCCCGAGTCAAAAATATTTGGCAGCAGCTTGCTTCATTTTAAAATGTCTCCGTAATGGGAACACGATCTAACATGCCGTATTAACGGCACAAATACACTATACGCAGGAGAAGTAGTTATATTACTGCAACGAAACTATTCTTTAAATGCAACAGTAAGAAACCTACTACAAAGATATATTTTAAACGCAAGAGAATGGAATTAGATCAGACACAAACACAACTTATGGTACCTGTCTAGTAACACCGGCTCGCTCGTCTGCTTCATTGGACCCGTGCTGAATGGAGGATCTCGTGTTATTTTATACTTTCTAGATCTGCATCTTAAACAATCTGCATAACTATCTTCCGTGGAGAGTTCCACTGCATCAACTCCAATAGCCGGATGAGTAGAATATATCCGTATCTGAAAAATAATCAAAAGAGAAAACTCATATGGCAAGATTGGTAAATTTCAAGTAATTAGAGTTTTTCAAGTATTTGGACATAGTTTTCTCAGTTTAATTACTGGTGGCCTCTGTGGACGAGTGGTCTAAAGTGCTCGCTTTGGGATCAAAGTATCTCTCAACGATTTGGTTCGAATCTCACTGGACACATCTTAGAGTGTTTGTCAGTTCACTTGCCGAAGGTGGGTTTTTTCCGAGCACTTCAAGAACGAACCTCCTCATAGTAAGTGAAAAAAAAAACTTGACTGGGGCGTGAAGCACCATTAATCCACACCAATAAGCTCTAATGCGTTTGTCATTTGATGGTAATGTTGCAATATTGTTATTCAAATTCAAATTATAATTTAAATATTACATGAAAAAAACTGATTCAATTTCTATATATTCCTAGATATGTGATGAAGGCCGATTTTTCAGTATATTTACTTTGTCAAATCTTAATTAATTTTGGTACAGAGTACGTCAGATACATGCTTTGTGGTTGCTAGGTAAGATATTTATAGATTTATGATTATGAACACAAATTTAAAAAAAAATATTTGCAATACGGTAAACTGTTCTTAAATATTTGAGATTTATTTGAAATGCATTATTTTTGCTTGTATACAAACATGTATTTTTCTTTTGTTAAATATTTAACAAAAATACCATTAAATTTTGCTGTACCATATGTGCACATTTCGGAAATTCATTCACCATCAGTGACAACAGGGACACATATGATATACGCTCTGTAACTGCTAGTTATGAATGATTTCTTGATCTGTAAAATTAGCATTACTTTTGCTATTTTAGATAATGATGTTATCTTTTTCCAATCTCTACTACACTAAAAATACAGTAATTTGTACTAATTTGCTTGTTACCATGTTTTCACATATTTATTATATAATGGTCATTATTTCTTGTTGGCCTTTGTTAAATCTATTTTATGATTAATAGTATATATACCTACGTGTGAAACTCGCTCTGTGACCGATAATTTAATTGTCAACGGTTTATCACATGATGTTGGAAACATTCCTAAAAACTGACTTGTACCATCCACATACATCAACACAATATCTTCGATGGTTCCCAAGGTATTTGTCCATACAGTCAATCTACTCAAGAATACAAAATATACAAAATCCGACCAAAGTTTATACAAAAACATTTTAAACACTTTAGCAATAAAACAAACGTGTTATTTTATCCATGTTCTTAGCAAAAAGCAACTCAAACATGTACAACAAACGATACAAAAAATAATAGAAACAGCCAAACAAGACAAACAACCACACAATTTGGATCATTTGATATAAAATCCCTTAAGTCAACTAGATATATCGTCCAATGTTTGATTGTATTACTTTTAACATAGTCTCATCCATTCCATTTTTACAACCAGAGATCCATAAACAAGAAAGACATTTTTCAAGTTTCAGGTTTCATTGGCCAATAACAGGCTTATTTAAGGATTGGCATTTGTTTTTGAATCGGTCATCAAGGTATGAACTGTTAAAGGAGGCAATGGGGCAAATCACATAAACTGCGAATCCTTATATTTACAATCATGTCCATTCATAAAATAAAAGAATTATAAAAAACAGCAATGTTGGTTTCATTTTGCTTTTCTTGTCAAATGCATTTTTTGAAATTTTCCCCTGCAAACGGGTCTTACAGTTTGGCCACTCCCACTAAAATTGTCCATGTTAAATATTATTTGAAAAGGTAAAATTTATTATATATGTTAAAAGTAAAATTACAATTTGCGAATGATGAATTCGTAAGTATACCAGACTGAATGGAAGATAAGGAAGTGGAAATATCAACTGTGACTATTTGCTGGTTTTGCAAATATTCAGATATTCCTACGTCATTCGGAACTATTAACTCTTTCACTGTTCATTGGAAAATAACGTCAGTCACTCGTAAACGGTTCATCTAGGCAGTGATAATTAGATTGTAAATATATACAAATAAATAGGTATTTCGTCAAATTTATAAAAGTGCAATAATAAAAAGTTCTAGTTTTTGAAAATGCCTTTGCATTTACGACAATGGTTATATAAGACTTTTCATTTCGTTTTAGTATGTATGATATGATATGATATGATATTACATTACATTGCATTATATTGCATTACACTACATTATATTATATTATATTATATTATATTATATTATATTATATTATATTATATTATATTATATTACATTACATTACATTATATTATATCATATCATATTATATTATATATCATATCACATCATATCATATCATATCATATCATATTATATTATGTAATATTATATATGTCATAATTCATAGTGATTGTCTTATTGGCTTTTTTGGATTTATCCACTTTGCTACCCTTTTTGTACACCATTTTATTAATTGTCATTGTTTTTGTCAATAAAGTATACATAACATTTATTTTTTAAAATTACAAAAACTAGTACTACAGGTAGATCTGTATCAAAAAAAAAAATATAAAAAAACACAATTAACCTTGATGCTATTACTGGGTATTGGAATCCTAATTCTAGGTAACATCCGATTTGTTCACAATCATCATCGTCTGCATCCGGCATCCAAGTTTTTATACTTAATTTACAAGCGTCCGCATCTGGTGGACCTTAAAACAAATGCAAATATATACAAACGTTATCTTAACCTTCATTATCCTCAATGAAGGGACTTTGACGGTTAGCAAGATTGATTGATTGATTGATTAATGGAGTTTTACGTCACTTATTTTCCATTTATATATAGCTATGGTGAACCAGAAATTTTGATTTTGCAGTGTGCTTAGGGCAATGTGCAGGGAGGGTTCTTCATGCCACGCCTGCTGTTACACGGGACTTCAGTTTTTTTTTTCTGGTCTAATCCAAAGGACCCCGGACAGCAAGATATCATTTGTCAATATATTATTACTTATAGAGAATAAAGAACATTTTTTCATATAAGGAGCATGTTAATAGTGAAACAGGTCTTAAATTCGAAAAAAAGTTTAACTCTGTTATAAAATAAATAAGGATTAAAAGATTCTTAAAATGATTTTGAGTCTTTGATTACGATGTTTGTTAGTAATCATATTGAAGTTTACAAGATCATTTAACAGTAGCTACCAGAAGCTCCTAGCACTATTCTTATAGCGGTATTATGAACTTGTTAATGTCTTCACTATTATACAAAAGGTAATTACTTTATATGACTGTAGGACCCTTCCTTATACCCTTAACAATATTATGAAGATAATAACGACACATTTTGTGAACAATTAATAAAAAATAATTGCAGTTTTATACGTTAATACAATATCATGCAACGTTTTAAGTAAATTATAGTGTCAAAGTCAGAACTCCCTATCTCTGAGGTTAATCAAGTGTTATGTCTACCCCCTATATATAGTCAATATTTTTATTTTTTGGTACCTTCAGCTTCCTTTGGTTTATAATGGTAGGTTCTTCCACCCGGATGAGACGAGTTGGAACTTGTAGCAAACTGAGATACAGAGAAGAAGTCATCACAGAGGCTACAGATAGAAGATATCGCCATGTTTGTAGGTCCAAGGGGAGGTAACCACTGTAATTTCACTGTGTTTACATCTGCCATAACTGCCTAATAAAATAAATAAAATCTAAGAGTATTTATATGATAAGCACATGCAGTAAAACAAAAGAGGGTCTAAAACTTAAATGAATAGATGATAGAAGTTAGAGCAACCAAGAATAAAACGCTTCAACCTTTAAAAGAAGAGAAGAAATAATCAGATAAAGATCACGTGACCCAGAAGTTGAAAGATTTAGTTTATTCAAACACTATCACAAATTTAAAACATTAATTTAAATTAACAGGTCATAATAAAATTTGGCAGCTTTTAAACAGTGACTTTTAAAATTTGATGAATTTTGTTGAAAAATATCTGTGGTGAGCAAAATCAACTTCGACTCGTGAATAAATGAGTTAAAAAAACTATTTTTACTTACAAATCATAACACATCATAAAATAGATCCCTTTTGCATTCCAATACGCATGCGCGAATATTTACAAAACGAAATTATCCTTAAAATAATTCTAGCTATAATTTTAATAAATAGAATAGGAAAAAGGAATTGAAAAACATATACTGAGTAAAAGCCAACAGGACAAAGGCATGAAACAATACAAGTTAATAATTAAACAGTCAAAAGAAAAACAAACATATATTGAAATGGAACACAAACATACCAGTTCTTGTCCAAATCACAATCCCAAAAACAAAGTAAAAATTTGAAAGCTGGCAAATTTAGTTATACACGTGAACCTCCGTCAAGGAATTGAGGCCGGGTGCTCCGGAAGGGTAAGCACCTCCTGTCTAGCTAGCTACACCCGTCACGTGCAAGTCAACATCGAGAATGAAAGGAACAAGGAACTATGGTAAGTCAAACATATCCAGTATAAGTTTGGATACAGTGACTAATACTTATCGACAATTTTGTGATGACGGCCATAAAATATATTGTATATCATAAATTAATTAAATTTCTGTGACAGTGGCGAGTACTACAGTAAAACTCAGTGGTTTTGTTTAATTATAATTGAAGAAAAAACCCGCCCCTAATTAGAAAAGGTTAAAGATCGAAAGGGAAATGTTTTACAAAGAAAATGGTTTAGAATTTGTACAGGTTTTATAAACTTAATGACTATGTAGCCTTTAAGGCACAGATTTAAAATGGAGAAAAAGAGGTTCTTTATTTACAAATATAGAAATAAATATTTTTCTTCACAAATATCTTAAATAAACAATTAACAGGAGGTGCTTACCCTTCCGGAGCACCCGGCCTCACTTCCTTGATGGAAGTTCACGTGTATAACATATTTTGCCAGTTTGCAAAGTTTTTACTTTGTTTTTGGGATTGTGATATGGACAGGGACAGGTATGTTTGTTTTATTAAATATAGAATGTTGTATCATTTTTTTATTAACTATAAAATTGAGATGACCAAGATTGTGTTCATGAAACTAGTTTTAACGCGTAGAACAATAAGAATAATTATTTGTTTTTATGACGCTTTGATAGAATGACATTATAAAATGTGGAAGTTGTCTCCTCCATTGAATAAAATCACCAGTTATCAAATTATGTCCGGCAAGTTTGGTATTGCTTAACGAACTAACCGTTAATCACCATCTTAATATCACTTTCAAATAATTTAAGGTAAAATTAAATTTAAGGTTAAATGCCAATAAAAGGGATGTAGCCAATTATGATCTAAGAAGATGAAGTGACTTAGCAAAAATCGCAAAAACTGCCATCGAAACAAACTTAATCTTTAAACATTTTGGCATTTAGTTTTATCATGATTTTAAAAAAAATTAAGAAGTTTTAAAAAACTTCTATAGGTTTCTAGGATATCGATTTTTTTTCGGCTATGGAGTACTGTAGTGTTTCCATGTTATATTTAGACCCACCCACCCACCAACCTCCCCGAATTATCTCACTATATATAGAATTATTATGCGACCAGTTTAGGAAATAAGATAAATTCACATAATTAATATATATGAGTCGAGTTATTGAAAAGCTGCGTTAGTTATCTTTATAACAAAAATGCCTAAAACATTCGATGTGCCATATGTGCACATTTCAGAAAATCATTTCTCATCAGTGACACTATAGGCCGAAAAAGTTGATAAATAAAAAAAACAAATAGTAAGTTAAACATCTAAAATGCTATGACGATTATATAAATACATTATGGACAATTGTATGTATTATTTTTAAACATTTAACAAATATTGACCAACACATAAGAGGCAAATTTTCGCTAATCTACTGGTTTATAAGCTCACAGAATATTCAAAAATAAGGCCCTTTATAAATAAAAACATTTCAGATCCTAGTGTCACAACCATTCCTTTACTTCGATTTTTCTTTACTTAATTCTTGTAAATGTGAAGTCTTGATATTTTGGTTAATTGTTTTTATACTCAGGAATTATAATTGTCATTGTGAAGTACACTTCAAGCTTATAACTTCTGTATTTAGTTTAATCAAAGATGGCATTTTTTTTTTTTTTTTTTTTTTTTTTTGTAATTTAAAAACAGATAACCAAAGTTGGCTAATTTTAAGCTAAGAAAAATCTTAGTTAAGGAACGACCGTGAAACCGGGGTCAGTTCTTAACGATACAATTCTAACTCATAATATTTGATGGCGACAAGTATTCCCGTCTATAAGAAGAATAAGATATATGACAGAAGATTTTCAGATAAAAAAACACATCAAAACTAAAAAAATGGTTTTATAATTATTTCTCAACTCTTCGTTTTTTGTTGAAATTCAATCTAAAATGAAATAACTTTAGCTTTGTTATGAGAAAAACAAAACGCAAACAAAAATATTCAATAAAGTTTTTAAACTTGTTTTTAAATTTGAGGGTTACGCAATCCATTGTGATGACTCACAAATATCAAGGAATACCATTGATTATTCCATAAATGTGTTTTACCAACAAATATAGATTTATAGCTGTTCTCTTAGAGGAAAGAAAAGATTGCTTGTCTTAAAGTCTTAGGGACATATTTGTTTTAAGTTATAAACTGATAACGATCTCAGAAATTTATTCATTTTAAGTGAAAAAAAAACTGAATCAAATTTTAATTATGGCTGTTTAAGATTTAATTCCTTAAGGAGTTTAGTCTGAAAGAAAATGAAAATAATTTTTTTAAAAATGATTTGAATTTATAACACAAATGGGCTGTTGTATGTTATAAGAAGTCAAATAATAACACAGCACACTTAAAACTGATTTCTCTGTTTAAGTGACAGCGAATGCATCTCTGTTTGTTTCTAATGCACTACTGGGATCGATTTAACCAATAATGGATAAAACTTTAGCAGGTTTTTAGTTTCTATATTTTTGTTTCTTTATAAAGTTTTTTTTCTTTTTTTCCATATCTCCTACAATGAGTCATCGTCTTATTTTTGAAGCTTTGTAAGATGTATATGTTTCTTAGGTACAAGAAAACGTTCGTATGACTTCAAGCCTCAACTTTCAAAATTATTTCTGAACTAAGATTTTGCCTTAATTAAAATCCATTTAATTTGAAGCCTTTTTTAAAAATATTAATTGTTAATACATGCAGGAATTTAAGGCTACATATTGAAGATCAGATGATACTTGAAACATCTGCATTGAGTTTGTGTTTTTTTTTTTTTTTTTTTTTTTTTTTTTTTTTTTTTTTTTTTGCCAAAAATATTTTTATTTTATAATAAAAAAAAAGAAATAGAAAAAAATAGATAAAGATTAACAAATTTGCTAAATCTAAGATAAGGAAAATCTTACTTAAGGAATAAATGTGAATCTGGTCCCGGTTTCACAATTATTCCTTTACTAAGATTTTCCTTAACTTAATTTTGGCAAATTTCAAATTTTAATAATTTGGTTAATTGTTCAGATATCAAAAAATTAAGGTGTCATTTTAAAGATGTCTTTAAGCTTTTAACATCTGTTCATATTTTCATCACAATGTTTATTTGTAACTCAGAATAAGATTGCCGACATTTGCTCAATTTAAGTCAAGGAAAATCTTAATTAAATGATTGTGAAACCGGGGCCTGGTCCCGGTTTGACAGTTTTTCTTAACTTAGATTTAATAAATAACAATTAAACATTTATCATAAAACTAAATACAGATGATAAAAGCTTGAAGTGATCTTCAAAATGACACTTTGAATTCCTGAATATCTTAACAATCAATCATAATTATTAAGATTTTAAATTTGCTAGATTTAAGTTAAGGAAAATATTAGGAATATTAAGGAATGCATATAACCGAGGCTTGGATCTAACGTCAGCTTAAATTTTTACTCGAGGCCAAATCACTGAAAACCTATTAGCTCGATCATTAGGACTTATAGAATCTGTCTTTGAGTTGAGAGATAAAAATTTAATCTGAGGAGTTAAATTCTTAATTTTTCTGTCTGAGGATTGCCTAGGCTACCCGTATCTTGTATATTTCTGTTCAGTAATTTTTTATCATCAAAAAGTTTCGACAACTACGAAAAAAGTAATGACCTTTGTTTATTTTTATTTTTTTACAGTTTAAAATTTCTTTTTTATATGGTGGTTATTCTCGTAGATTGTTTATTTGTTTATGATAACTAGCGTAAAACAGGTCAGGCAGTTAATGCGATTTTGATTGCTTGGTACAAAATGTATCTGCTTCAAGTTAAAAGTTGGTAGATGACGTCACGGAACAGTTAACTATTTAATGAAAGTGAAATCATCATCATTGTACTAAGATATACCTACCTTGGGTGCTAGTGGTACCGGCGCAGGTTTTTTGGAGGTACTCCATGGTTGATACACAAGGTCAAGATAACAGTGCATACGGGCCACTTGTTGAGGTGTGAAATTGTTCTGACAATCGTCAGCTGAAACAATGAGTATTATTACAATCTTAATATTACTCTTTATAACACAAACTTTGGGTATCCGACGTAAGTTTAAGTTTATTTTTCAATGAACTAAAATGTTTTTAATTCTACAATGATATAAATGGCTGTGACGTCATAAATGACAATTTACACGTGCCAACGTTTGCTATGGCGGATGCGTATCTCTTGCACTTTAGAGAAAAAAAATCAAGGTATCGATTTGTTTTTGCTTCATATGGAATCTATGTTGAGTTTTATCATTGCGCATTGCAAATCACGCTCGAACATGGAGGTCGCCACATTAACAAGCACAAAGCCAAAGACAACTTAAAAAGATTATTTTTAGTAAAATGCTGCTAAGTTCGACAAATCTTTTTCAACAGCTTTTTAATATACCAACTTATTAATTTTCTTAATTTCATTACTAGATATAATGTTCCCGAGGGATTTTTTACCTTTATCACGTCAAGTAGTCATCCAAGATAAATGAGACTTTAAATTGGATTTAAACATTTGTGGTTTTCATCTATTTACAAATGACCAATATCATTGTATCTTTTAAGTTTTGAAGGAGATGAAAAGTTATGACCTTTGCTCAAAATGAGTAGATTGTTAAGGCTTGTACCTAGTGCTGTGAAACAAACTTGTTCGTAGATTAATCTTTACAGGTCAATAACTTTGTTCTTGTCGCGAATAATTGAATAACTGATGATGCGACGTTAAACAACAACAACAACAATCTTGTTTTTAAATACGAGTTTTTTTCATGTGTCACAAAGCGTTTTTAGAATTTTATCGTTAATACAATCAAAAGATGCAATATGAAAAAGCATGATTTTTTATGTGTTTAACGATAAAATTCAAAATATGCTTCAACACACATGTAGAATATTTGTAGGAAATGAATCCTTCATTAAATGAAAAAAACCTATTCTTTAATCTAATAGACAATTGGTTAAATCTCAAGCAAATTGAAACTAAGATGTTCCGTTAGAGGGCGCTTTATGTCGCTCGGCATCTGAGGCGTCCCGAACGAAATGACTGTCAGATTATTCTTTACTGCGGCTTCCCGAACCAAATGACAATTCAGATTATTATTAAGCCTCCCGAACGAAATGACAAGTCGGGTTACAACAATTAATCTTTAAATGGCGAAATTGATTAATTTTCACACAAATTACATTCAAAATTACTTTAAATTTTTAAATAAAATTCTATTTAGCAAACTTAAGTGAGTAATCAAATTTAATTATCTCGAAAGTACTCCGTAACCCGTGTGTGTGACAATGTTTTCAGATATGGTGGTACAATTTAATAAAACATTTACCTACATCAAATTCCGACACACGATGATGCGACACCGCATGAGTCTCGTGTTCTTATAATGATAAAATTCATCGATAAATTATACATTAAAATCATTTATCAAAAGCATGCTGAGATAAGAGATTTATAAACATTCAGAAATCTTTAGAATACAATCGCTGATAAAATAACAATAACTTCAAAGAAATTGGTCCATTTTTCTGCGTCATGTGTGAGAATCCATTATGTGACCTTCTCATATAGGGTACATATAATAAAGGGTACGATTAAACCAAGCGTTTCAGCTACCTAGTTCATTTCCTTTTCACGTTATGTTCGGTAATTCAAAACTCTATATAAATTAATAACGTGTTAATTTTTAACCTAGGGCTATCAAATTTATTTCAAAAGGCGATTTTTGTGTAATGAAAAATTGGTTTATCTAAATGTGATTAATACTTTTTTTATAGAAAATTAGTTTTTCATTTAAATTTCACTCTTTTTTTTCTTTATATAAATCTGGTGTTCACGATCAGACGATTCACAACATGTGAGGAAAAAATCAGACTCAATTATTTCTAAATTTATACAAAAATGCAAAATATTTACATCCCAGGTGTTTTGGGAGTAAGAAAAACAACATTAATCATTTTGAATTCTTTAAAATTTTTAAGCTCTGACAAGAGATTATTAATTTTCTATTAGCTTTGATATTTCAAGCGTCTCAGGATAAAATCCATACACATATCGCTGTATAAGGATTGCAAACAATTCGTACATAGACTTTTTTATTTTTTATTTTTTTATATTTTTTTCTTGAGAAATGCTGACGAGGTATTTTGTAGATACATCATAATCGTTGATGGCATTATATTTATTCCTACATCACGCTGTGATTGTTACGTGCATTTTTGTCCGTAAACCAGGGATTCTAATTGAAGTTAGACTATTCGGACTTTTTTATGTTTGTCAAAATAATAATACACATTTTTAATAATAATAATTGGTTGACCAACGCATGGTATAAAAATGGTTTTTTAATAATAAAATTTGTATGTTGTGTGGTCACTGGTACTTGGTAAAATCGCCCATACTTTAGAAACAAATCAGCGGTTTTTTTTTCCGCCCGGTGTATCAGGGAAGTGGTCTGTATACGTTAATCTCATCAATGTGTTCCTAACACGCGTTTATTTCAAGTTCCCATCCGAAAGAACCATGAAGTTTATTTCATACAGTCGAGTGCTTGACAAAAGACCAGAACAGAACCACTTTTAAGTGGGTCAAACCCGGTTGGGGGGTCGAACCTACGACCTCACACTTACAGAGCGAGCACTCTACCAACTCAGCTACAGCAGTGGATATTATCTCGACTTGTCCTATACATAATTATATGGCATATGTTGATATGTCTAAAAACAATTCAGCGAATTTAAAACCCGTCGGAATCATAAATGTTTTATATCTTGTTTTTGCCGTGGCGCTTTTATTAAATGCATGGAAGGGGGTAGGGGTCTGGTGTCCAATTAGTCTAAAGTTTGCGCTAAAAATGTTTACCCTTTTTCAACGACTAAGTACGTTTCCTCCTAATGCGGATTCTAAAGTGATGGCGTTTTTCAGTTGTTGTAGTTGTTGTAAAATTGTTTATGTCCTATCAGCAATTTTTTTCAGCTATTCGCGACGACATCAAGGTTATTAATCTCTATGGATTAATCTTAGAACAAGTTCATGTATGTGCATAATGTGTCGGAGTGTAGTACGGTCTGCCGTTTACTAGCGCCAATTTAGAGTGATTTTTTTGGTAAAGCCCAAGTTCACGGAGTCAGGCAGACAAGCAAACAAAAATACCGCTCCCACAGTCGATTATCCTGGCACCGGGAAAACAAATATACCGTTCCCCAGTCGATTATCCTGGCACGGGGTAAACAAGACGATATTATATCCTTTTAATGCCGAGACCAGGCAGAGCAACATCTCAAATTTTAAAATCTTATGTATAAACCCACGACCTCCGGCTCTCGAGGCGGACGCTCAAACACTAAGCCACCCAGGCGGTTAAAATTCTGGTAAGACTTACCCGCATAACTCATATAATTGTTGTACGGCGTGTTATGGAAAGAGGATATTCCGCAGTGAGATTTAGCTTCATCCGGGTCCCTGCAGAAAGTGTTGTTAGGCGTCGGCTCAGTGTCTGAACACAGGTCACCTAGGATCATGGAGGCTTCTGATTCAAAGCAAGGGTCATCACATTCAACCTCTGTGACTCCATGATGCACGTGATAAAGTCCAAACACGTGACCTATTTCATGTACCAAATCTTTAGAATGTTGAGGTGATCCAAATTCATTGGATCGTATAACAATCCCACCTAAACAATAAATACTAAAAAGATTAAGTTTAAAAATGATTGCAAAAGGCGTCAAACAATGCGTCAAAAATACGTTAATCAAAAGGCGTCAAACAATACGTCAAACAATAGTCAAACAAAACGCGTCAAACAATGCGTCAAACAATACGTTAAACAAAAGGCGTCAAACAATACGTCAAACAAAAGGCGTCAAACAATACGTCAAACAAAAAGTGTCAAACAATGCGTCAAACAATACGTTAAACAAAAGGCGTCAAACAATACGTCAAACAATACGCCAAACAATACGTCAGTAAAACAATACGTCAAACAATACGTCAGTCAAACAATACGTCAGTCAAACAATACTTCAGTCAAACAATACGTCAGTCAAACAATACGTCAAACAAAACGTCAGTCAAACAAAACGTCAAACAATACGTCAAACAATACGTCATTCAAACAATACGTCAGTCAAACAATACGTCATTCAAACAATACGTCAAACAATACGTCAGACAAATAATACGTCAGTCAAACAATACGTCAAACAATACGTCAGTCAAACACTGCGTCAAACAACACGTCAGTCAAACAATACGTCAGTCAAATAATACGTCATTCAATAATTTGTCAGTCAAACAATACGTCAGTCAAACAATACGTCAAACAATACCTCAGTCAAACAATACGTCACACAATACGTCAGTCAAACAATACGTCAGTCAAACAATACGTCATTCAAACTATACGTCATTCAAACAATACGTCAGTCAAACAATACGCCAAACAATACGTCAGTCAAATAATACGTCAAACAATACGTCAGTCACACAATACCTCAACAAACAATACGTCAAACAATACGTCAGTCAAACAATACGTCAGTCAAACAATACGTCAAACAATACGTCAGTCAAACTAAACGTCAATCAAACAATACGTCAAACAATACGTTAGTCAAACGATACGTCAAATAATACGTCAGTCAAACAATACGTCAACAAACAATACGTCAAACAATACGTCGGTCAAACAATACGTCAAACTAAAGTTGTCAAACAATACGTCAAATAATACGTCAGTCAAACAATACGTCAATCAATACCTCAGTCAAACAATACCTCAACAAACAATACGTCAAGCAATACCTCAACAAACAATACGTCAAACAATACGTCAGTCAAACAATACGTCAGTCAAACAATACGTCAAACAATACGTCAGTCAAACTAAACGTCAATCAAACAATACGTCAAACAATACGTCAGTCAAACAATACGTCAATCAAACAATACGTCAGTCAAATAATACGTCAGTCAAACAATACGTCAGTCAAACAATACGTCAAACAATACGTCAGTCAAACAAAACGTCAATCAAACAATACGTCAAACAATACGTCAAAGAAAAGGCGTCAAACATACGTCAAACAATACGTCAGTCAAACAATACGTCAATCAAACAATACGTCAGTCAAATAATACGTCAGTAAAACAATACGTCAAACAAAACGTCAGTCAAATAATACGTCAAACAATACGTCAACAAACAATACGTCAATCAAACAATACGTCAATCAATACGTCAACAAACAATACGTCAATCAATACGTCAACAAACAATACGTCAATCAATACGTCAATCAAACAATACGTCAACAAACAATACGTCAATCAATACGTCAATCAATACGTAGTTGATAAAATTTCTTTCTTGAAATAATAAAAGTTTTGTCTACTATGTTTTTCAATGACCTTTGACCTTAACTGTAGACACGATAGATGATTGGTGCCATGCTAGATCTGACGCAATCAAACAAAACTTAAAATGGACGTCATGTGTCTAGCAAGGTGAAACATAAAACTTGGAGACCGTTAAACTGAAGACACGATGTGTCGTGCTAAGTAGCTAAGTATGATACAATAGTCGTGCCAAGATGAGGATTCTTTGCATTTGATATAAAAAGATCGCTGTAACCTAAGTTTTTTTATAAAGATTTTGTAGGTCACTGTGACCCGTATTTCGTGCTTCAAACTATTTTTTTAAATTTAATAATGACACCAAATCTGGATAATTTATAGTTTCTGTGAAAAATATAACAGCAAGATTAGCCTTTTATTGAGCACTCAGAGTACCTTGTTACATTTATTTCTGTTAAATGTCTGACTTACCCCGGGTACTAAATATAGATTTATCCCACGGAAAACTTGCTAACGCCGATAAATCATCCACGGTGTTGGGTAGAACAAAAATATTAAGATGTGTTGAACTGTCTAGGCCGATGGCTTCCTGAAGTTCGTTGACTCCCATGTAACCCCTATAAAATAATTATCAAATATTGCTTAAATGGATTGACTTTTGAATTTGTGTCCACAAAACTATGAAAGATAAAGAAGAACATCGGTGGTGTGTTTTTAAATGGCGTGAATATGTGCACTGGGATGAAATAAAAATAAATTATAAGTGAAGCTTGGTTAAAACAAGTCAAAAGAAAATTTAAAAAAAAAAAGAAAGACCTTTCTATAATCTACTAACAGGATCGTCTGGGTTCAAATGGCTGAATCTAACAAGTAAATAAAGGCATATAAGGACTTAAACAGTCAAAATATTCAATAAATACAATAACTTTATCATACATCTCTCAAAGAAATTCAATTTTGTGGGTGTTATTCGTATTGAGGTCGGCAACACTGACCATGGACGGTTGCGCTTGAAAAGATAACAAGATTGATTTGTATCGATGTGTCGTTTATTTTTGTCAAATAAATCAAGTAAATTAAATATCGAGTTTGACGTTAATGTTTAATTGGATATTAAATGTTCATTGACATTTTTGACGAGGTAAACTCAAAACTGAGAGGACTTTAAAAACAAAACACATGTTGTTTCTTGACCACAAACGGATATTCCAATTTTAGTTTCAGTTGTGTGAGAATTCTTTTTAATTGGCATGCCGAAGGTCGGTGTGTTTCAGCGGGCACTCTGTTTTCCTCCATTCCCGATCTGACCGCTTCGATATAAGTAAAAATAACTTGAACGGGGCGTAAAACACCATGCTTCACACCACTCATTTAAAAGTAATAGCCTTATGTGAATACTTTGCGGTAGCAAAAGCGGTCTGTAGAAGCATTTGCTATAAAAAAAAATACACACCCTTAGAACTGAAAATCATTTAATTGGTAAAAACGATCATCTAAAGACGATGTT
Organism: Tegillarca granosa; assembly: GCA_029721355.1. Classification (NCBI taxonomy): domain Eukaryota; kingdom Metazoa; phylum Mollusca; class Bivalvia; order Arcoida; family Arcidae; genus Tegillarca; species Tegillarca granosa. Next base: position 927,441 of record JARBDR010000135.1, read on the forward strand.
AACACTTATGGATCAACGAAAAGTCAATGTTGCTCTTAACACTTACCGATAATAAAAAGTAAACACTTACCGTTTAACATTAATGAAGGTCGCTCTAATCTTTGACTGATTTCCAAGGGGTGAAGGTCGCTCTTATCTCTTACCGATTTTCAAAGTGTGAAGGTCGCTCTAATCTCTTACCGATTTCCAAGGGGTGAAGGTCGCTCTAATCTCTTACCGATTTCCAAGGGATGAAGGTCGCTCTTATCTCTTACCGATTTTCAAAGGGGTGAAGGTCGCTCTAATCTCTTACCGATTTCCAAGGGGTGAAGGTCGCTCTAATCTCTTACCGATTTCCAAGGGGTGAAGGTCGCTCTTATCTCTTACCGATTTTCAAGGGGTGAAGGTCGCTCTAATCTCTTACCGATTTCCAAGGGGTGAAGGTCGCTCTAATCTCTTACCGATTTCCAAGGGATGAAGGTTGCTCTAATCTCTTACCGATTTCCAAGGGATGAAGGTCGCTCTAATCTCTTACCGATTTCCAAGGGGTGAAGGTCGCTCTAATCTCTTACCGATTTCCAAGGGGTGAAGGTCGCTCTAATCTCTTACCGATTTCCAAGGGATGAAGGTCGCTCTAATCTCTTACCGATTTTCAAAGGGTGAAGGTCGCTCTAATCTCTTACCGATTTCCAAGGGGTGAAGGTCGCTCTAATCTCTTACCGATTTCCAAGGGGTGAAGGTCGCTCTAATCTCTTACCGATTTTCAAAGGGTGAAGGTCGCTCTAATCTCTTACCGATTTTCAAAGGGTGAAGGTCGCTCTAATCTCTTACCGATTTTCAAAGGGTGAAGGTCGCTCTAATCTCTTACCGATTTCCAAGGGGTGAAGGTCGCTCTAATCTCTTACCGATTTCCAAGGGATGAAGGTCGCTCTAATCTCTTACCGATTTCCAAGGGGTGAAGGTCGCTCTAATCTCTTACCGATTTCCAAGGGATGAAGGTCGCTCTAATCTCTTACCGATTTCCAAGGGGTGAAGGTCGCTCTAATCTCTTACCGATTTTCAAAGGGTGAAGGTCGCTCTAATCTCTTACCGATTTTCAAAGGGTGAAGGTCGCTCTAATCTCTTACCGATTTCCAAGGGATGAAGGTCGCTCTAATCTCTTACCGATTTTCAAAGTGTGAAGGTCGCTCTAATCTCTTACCGATTTTCAAAGGGTGAAGGTCGCTCTAATCTCTTACCGATTTTCAAAGGGTAAAGGTCGCTCTAATCTCTTACCGATTTTCAAAGGGTAAAGGTCGCTCTAATCTCTTACCGATTTTCAAAGGGTAAAGGTCGCTCTAATCTCTTACCGATTTTCAAAGGGTGAAGGTCGCTCTAATCTCTTACCGATTTTCAAAGGGTAAAGGTCGCTCTAATCTCTTACCGATTTTCAAAGGGTAAAGGTCGCTCTAATCTCTTACCGATTTTCAAAGGGTGAAGGTCGCTCTAATCTCTTACCGATTTTCAAAGGGTGAAGGTCGCTCTAATCTCTTACCGATTTTCAAAGGGTGAAGGTCGCTCTAATCTCTTACCGATTTTCAAAGGGTGAAGGTCGCTCTAATCTCTTACCGATTTTCAAAGGGTAAAGGTCGCTCTAATCTCTTACCGATTTTCAAAGGGTAAAGGTCGCTCTAATCTCTTACCGATTTTCAAAGGGTAAAGGTCGCTCTAATCTCTTACCGATTTTCAAAGGGTGAAGGTCGCTCTAATCTCTTACCGATTTTCAAAGGGTGAAGGTCGCTCTAATCTCTTACCGATTTTCAAAGGGTGAAGGTCGCTCTAATCTCTTACCGATTTTCAAAGGGTGAAGGTCGCTCTAATCTCTTACCGATTTTCAAAGGGTAAAGGTCGCTCTAATCTCTTACCGATTTTCAAAGGGTAAAGGTCGCTCTAATCTCTTACCGATTTTCAAAGGGTGAAGGTCGCTCTAATCTCTTACCGATTTCCAAGGGATGAAGGTCGCTCTAATCTCTTACCGATTTTCAAAGTGTGAAGGTCGCTCTAATCTCTTACCGATTTTCAAAGGGTGAAGGTCGCTCTAATCTCTTACCGATTTTCAAAGGGTAAAGGTCGCTCTAATCTCTTACCGATTTTCAAAGGGTAAAGGTCGCTCTAATCTCTTACCGATTTTCAAAGGGTAAAGGTCGCTCTAATCTCTTACCGATTTTCAAAGGGTGAAGGTCGCTCTAATCTCTTACCGATTTTCAAAGGGTAAAGGTCGCTCTAATCTCTTACCGATTTTCAAAGGGTAAAGGTCGCTCTAATCTCTTACCGATTTTCAAAGGGTGAAGGTCGCTCTAATCTCTTACCGATTTTCAAAGGGTGAAGGTCGCTCTAATCTCTTACCGATTTTCAAAGGGTAAAGGTCGCTCTAATCTCTTACCGATTTTCAAAGGGTGAAGGTCGCTCTAATCTCTTACCGATTTTCAAAGGGTAAAGGTCGCTCTAATCTCTTACCGATTTCCAAGGGGTGAAGGTCGCTCTAATCTCTTACCGATTTCCAAGGGGTGAAGGTCGCTCTAATCTCTTACCGATTTCCAAGGGGTGAAGGTCGCTCTTATCTCTTACCGATTTCTAAGGGGTGAAGGTCGCTCTAATCTCTTACCGATTTCCAAGGGGTGAAGGTCGTTCTATACACTTACCGATTTGGAGAACTTGGGTCAAAACATGTTATGTTTGTATTTGCTCCTTCCTCACAACAATCACCACCATCCCACAAATGATACTCTTTATTGCATTCAAAATCACATCTTCCGTTGCCAAGGTTACCACTTAAACATCTTATAAAAGGTTCACAATCACCACCATCATTTCCTGTTTGCCAATGGTGACATTCTCGTTGACAAATGACGTCACCAACATTGGAAGGATCGCATACTAACAACACAGTCTTATGTCTCAATTCTGTACTCCTAATATTCTCCTGTCTTAATTCCCACGATATATTATAAGGACTAAATGCGTTCACCAAGGCTCTGTGTTGAGTCCGGATCTGTTTCCTTGTAACAGCTGGATGTGTTCCGTCGTCATTCATTAGATTTATAACCCTGTATCTTATTGTTTTGTTGATTCTAAGCTGAGAATTTGACAGATAACTCTTCACAAGAACAGGATCGTCACAAATCGTTTTACCGCATGGTGGAGTCTTGACCAAGATATTGTCATTTCCCTCAACAATATCTGAAGTCACTAATTCTGGTATATCTCGGGTTAATTTTCTCCATCTTTTTATATTTTCAAAACTTTCGTTAAATACAATATCAGTTTCTGGGATTGACTGCGTATTGTAAATATGATAAATTTCAGTATGATTGAGTGCCCTATTCCATAAACGAAGATCTTCAACTGTTCCACGAAAACTAGCACCGGAAATGACGTCACCGCCTAGTCTGAGCTCTTTACATCGTCTTGTCACTATACCGAATAATCCTCCTCTCTGTTCCTTAGAGGCGGCTACCATTGCGTTATTAATATAGAATTTTAAATATGTGAGATCATATGTTACGGCAATATGTGTCCATTTTCCGTGAGTATACGGAAAACCAGGTGATAATGCAGAAAATTCTGTCGTCTGCTGTGTCTTCAATGAGAAATAATATGAAGGTTTTGGTGCATTTCCGGTACGGTAAGATTTGATTCCTAACGTCCAGATGGATTGGAATGGATGAAGATTACAAACATCTAAGAGTTCTGCAAAATAAATTACAGTCCAAAATTAAAAGATAATTAAATATGTTATTTATGCGAAGTCATGATATGGACCTGTATTTAAAATTAGGGAATGAGTAAGTATATTTAAAACGTAAGTCAAGATTATTTTACTTATATCGACGCGATAGAATGGTGGAGAAAACCGGAGTTACTGGAAAAACCACCGACCCTCGGCAAGTAAAAAATTTTCTCACATTAAGATCTGCCAGAGCGGGATTCGGACCTTGGCGGAAATAGGCACTGTACATATTATTTCACACCTTCCTGTTAAAATGTGACAAATCGATAAACATCTCTGATAAAATCGGAGATAATATGTTAAACGCGAAAACCATGACGTCACTATACTGTTTGTATTGGTACATGTTCAAGTATGCATAAATAATACGAAGTCAAGTAACACCGAGGTACAACCCGAGTTAGTAGTTCAGGTACAACCCTAGTTACTTCAGGTACACCCGGAGTTAGTTCAGGTTCACCTCGAGTTACTTCAGGTACAACCCGAGTTACTTCAGGTACACCCCGAGGTACTTCAGGTACACCCCGAGTTACTTCAGGTACAACCCGAATTACTTCAGGTACAACCCGAGTTACTTCAGGTACACCCCGAGTTACTTCAGGTACAACCCGAGTTACTTCAGGTACAACCCGAGTTACTTCAGGTACACCCCGAGTTACTTCAGGTACAACCCGAATTACTTCAGGTACACCCCGAGTTACTTCAGGTACAACCCGAGTTACTTCAGGTAAAACCTAACCAGCTAATAACAAAACATGTATGTATTATTGAAAGATGACAATAAAGCTAATTCTCCATTCTTTAACTCAGACAAACTCTTTTGCATCAGTTTTAAACCAGATTGACTTCTTTCTGTATGAGATATGTATGTATGTCTCTATCTGACTCGATAAGCTATAAAGCTCTTTAACTGGTTAAGATGTTAACTCGGCCGTGAAATTCTACAATATATTCTTGTTTTGTATTTAACAATATTTAATTTCGAAATTTTGTTAAATCAGCTGATTTTTCAGATCATCACCGATAATTTGTTACCCCCATACATTTGTACAAGTTAATTACGGGTCTTTTCCGTCTTTCGGTTTGTAGAGTAATTTTTGAACGCCTGAATTAAAAACCGACCACTCATCATTTGCAATTTACACAATGTTTTTCAGTAATTCCAAAAGTTCAAATGAGAGTCACGATAAATAAATAAACAAACAAATAAATAAACGAAAAAACGAATAAATAAATAAATAAATAAAAAATAAATAAATAAATTTTACTTGAAACGGAGTTTTAAACCTGTCAAAACAAAACCGCATAAAATCAAACTTTGAGCACTAGTAACTGCCAACTAAATCACATTATTATCCCCAAATCAAAAATAAAATACTAATCGCCAACTAGTACACTAAAGATACTATAATATACTACAAACTCACTCATATCTATATGATGGATAATAGATAATGGGACTTAACGATCGACGGCCATCACTAGTAAATGTAGAACAAATACGACTCAGTTTCCATACTTTACTTATTTATTTATTTATATATTAATTTATTTATTTATTTATTTGTTTATTTATTTATTTATTCATTTATTATTCCATTTATTTATCTATTCATTCATTCATGCATTCATTCATTCATTCATTCATTCATTTATTTATTTATTTATTTTTATTTATCTATTCATTCATTTATTTATTTATTCATTTATTTATTCATTTATTTATTTATTTTTATTTATTTATTCATTCATTTATTCAATGTTCCATTTATTTATTTATTTATTTATTTATTTATTTGTTATATAATTTATTTATTTATTTATTTATTTATTTATTTATTTATTTATTTATTTATTTATTTATTTATTTATTTATTTTGTCACAGAAATGGTTTTGATATTATGCGAGGACGCCCTAATCAAGCTATTTCACTCATGTCGTCTAATTCCAAAATGTGGAGAAAATCGGACTACCCTGAAGTGACCATCAACTTACAGCAAGTAAGCCGAAAAACTTCCTCAAATTAGAAATGTTAGAATCTCTCCATGTGGGATTAAAACCTAAGGTTAGAGTGGTGCATTCCTACATTTACGGGTTTTTGACCACTTGACCACCACGGACTCAGTGCGTTAGTAACTCAAGATATATAGGCAGAACATTCGTTAAAAATAGTATAGCGCTTAAAAAATCACAACTACGTGAGAACACCTCTTTTAGTATAAAATAGTAATAAATAAATAAATAAATAACAAATTTTAAAAAGCATGATCTGCATGGCCACAAACTCATATTGAACACGGCCTTGAGTCAAAGAAAACGTGACAAAAGGAAACAAAAAAGTAATCCAAGACTTTCTTGAAAGTAGACCACTGCGGTAGCTCAGTTGGTAGAGTGCTCGCTCCGTAAGTGGGAGGTCGTGGGTCACCGGGTCTGACCAAGACTTGAACATTGGTGACTTTTCTGTCGCGAAGCACTCGGCATTAGGAAATGGAAGTCACGGGGTCCTTTCGAGGAGACCCTGAAAACTGACGTGGCCGCTAAAGAACCCTCCCTGCACATTACCCTAAGCGCACTTTAAAGGCCAAAATTTCTGTAACTTCACCTATATAGGTGAAACGTTCATGACTGGGACAAAAATCCCCATTTAATCAAATCAAATCTTGGAAGTTGCGAAACAAGGATGTCTGAATTTGATCACGTATCAAGAATAATTTCTCTCTCATAAGTAATACTTTATTTCAACAAAGTCACAGAAATACACATCTATCTGGTTTCTCTCTCTGCTGTCTTACCAAATCGATAATACAAAGTCTTGATTTATGTTCATTTCGCAGCATCTACAAATGACCTACTTTGGGTGAAAGTTATGGACATTGTACGTTTGAGATCAATTATATTGTCGTGAGCGTGTTAGTTCTCAGACTCTAAATGACCCTGTATTACGTACATAAACAGACGACGAGACAGTCATATTTTGTGGCGGGAAACTGTATGAGTCATCTTGGACAAATGAATTATTTGTATATATATCTCTCAAAACCAATTTCAGCAAACGAAATGACTTATGGAATTACGGTAGAAGATTTTTGAGATTATGTATACTTTTTTACGCTAGTCTAGCACACACAAAACAGTTTTGACAAGTGGCTATATATTAGGGACCCCTACCCCATGTTTCGACCAATGCTTATGTTTAGACACCCTTTCCAGGATCTGACCACTGCTAACGTATAATGTTCACCCCCCTCACTGATCAATGCCTATATATAGAATTCCTTTCCCGGGTTTGATCATAATTTATTTATAGGCACTTACATCCAAGCTGTAACTAATTCCTTCCTGGAGTTGACCAAAAACGTATATTCAGTAACTTTTCATGAAATGCACTTACCAACATCTATAGAAACTGAAAATTTAATAATTTTGCAGAACTTTTTTTATCTTAATTGATTGGTTGTTTTTTTTTTTTTTTTTTTTTTTTTTTTTTTTTTGGTGTTTTACGTCCGAGTCACTTACATCGAGGCGGTCAGTTCAAAGATGGTGGAGGAAACCGGAATACCCAGAGGAAACCACCGATCTTCGGCAAGCAAACTGACAAACTTTCTTACACTAGGATCTGCCCGTGTGGAATTCGAAACTAATCGGCGAGAGGTACTTTGATCCGTTATCGCGCGTTCTAGATAACTTGGCTACAGAGAACCCCTCTCGACATTAAAATACATGTATCAATATCATAATTATAATGTATAGTCTAATATACTCGTTTATATATGTTTCACATAGAAATAAACCCATAACTTCCGAGGTGTTAGCGTGATATATATTATATACATAAACTTTGTTCCGGTCCGAGGTCTCCCGAATCCATTTTCACATTGCACATTTTGTCGCGTGACATCTTGGCTGAAGAAGACATTTTTCCAAAAATGATATTGCATTACTCCTTAAACTAATATTTAAGAACTAGTGCAATATGTGTGTATTTTGAGACAAAAATGATTTATTTGATAAAATACACGTGGGAAGCAAATTAAATATATTTGCTACAATATTTCACAATATAAGTTCAATAACCCTAAAGGTGAAAATATCTACAAATTAGATAACATTATACATTTATGACGCCCTTGGGGAAATATGACTGGTGGGGGTGGACAAATCTTCATATCTCCCTCACTCCAGGGCAATAAATGTATAATATTATGCCGAACGAAATGAAAGAATGCAAGAACACTAAATAAAATTTCCAACTTTTTAATTCCAACTGTGGAAGTTGCTTGAAAAACCTACCCCCACTTTCGTTTTCGTCCATGTCCTCTGGACAGGTGAAGACCACGGTCGTTCGGAACACCTGAACGATAACTCAGTGTGTCACGTTCAAGTGGGGTAATATTATGTAACGTGAGGGTAATATCACCGCACGTGAGGGATACTCAATTTCTTGTCATCTGATCACGTGTTTTCCCAAAACCAATCACTATACGTTTTTTTCAACGATTTACAAGTGAGGTATAATAATATGATTTATTGAAAAATATAATACATCAGCAAGCATTTGTAATGAAAGTAACAAAGTTTCAAAATACAATTTTTAAACAACGGTTTCCGCTGTTCTTGAAAAACAGTGTTTCAACCATGTGTGTCGCTTAAGTCATTGATTTTTAAATTAGCCGGTATTATAATGTGCGAAATCAAACACAAAATAAAAAAGGTTTAAAATATTTTTATTAGGATTACATATCATAAACAGATTATCCTCCATATGTCTGGATTAATAAAGAAATCGTTAATCTTGTTGACGTTTACAAATGTCACAAATAAAAACTGGTTTTTTCTTAAATAAGGGTGTTGGTATAGCTGGGATAGAGTGACTCAACAATTATTTCAATCACACAATGAGTACCATTCAATGTCTATGGCCTTTATATCCGATGTCCATGTTCTTTACATCCAGTGTCCCTGAACCTAATACCCGATGTCCTTGAACCTTTTAATTAGTGTTCCTGGACGTGATATAAAGTGTCCTTGGATCTGACCTCTATACCAGTGTTCCTGGACCTTATATTCAGTGTCCCTGGACCTTATAGACAGTGTCCGTGGACCTGATAGACACTGTTCCTAGAGCTTATATCCAGTGTCAATGGTCCTAATACCAAGTGTCTTTGGACCTTATATCCAGTGTCAATGGTCCTAATACCAAGTGTCTTTGGACCTTATACCCAGTGTCACTGGACCTTATATCCAGTGTCCATAGTCTTTACATCCAGTGTCCCTTAACCTTATACCCGGTGTCCTTGAACCTTTTACGTGATAACAAGTATCCTTGGATCTGGCCTTTATACCAGTGTCCACGGACCTTATATTCAGTGCCCATGGACCTGATAGACAGTGTCCCAGGACCTTATACCAAGAGTCCCTGGACCACATATTCAGTGCCCCTGGACCTTATATCCAATGTCCCTGGACCTTATACCAAGTGGACTTTGCATCAAGTGTCCCTGAACCTAATACCTGGTGTCCTTGAACCTTTTAAATAGTGTCCCTGGGCGCGATATCAAGTGTTCTTGAATCTGGCTTTTATAACAGTGTCCCCGGCCCTTATATTCAGTGCCCATGGACCTGAAAGACAGTGTCCCTGGACCTGAAAGACAGTGTCCCTGGACCTTATACCAAGGGTCTCTGGACCATATAGATAGTGTCTCTGGACCTTATACCAAGGGTCTCTGGACCATATAGATAGTGTCCCTGGACCTTATACCAAGGGTCTCTGGACCATATAGATAGTGTCTCTGGACCTTATACCAAGGGTCTCTGGACTTTATAGACAGTGTCTCTGGACCTTATACCAAGGGTCTCTGGACCATATAGATAGTGTCCCCTGGACCTTATACCAAGGGTCTCTGGACCATATAGATAGTGTCTCTGGACCTTATACCAAGGGTCTCTGGACCATATAGATAGTGTCTCTGGACCTTATACCAAGGGTCTCTGGACTTTATAGACAGTGTCTCTGGACCTTATACCAAGGGTCTCTGGACCATATAGATAGTGTCTCTGGACCTTATACCAAGGGTCTCTGGACCATATAGATAGTGTCTCTGGACCTTATACCAAGGGTCTCTGGACCATATAGATAGTGTCTCTGGACCTTATACCAAGGGTCTCTGGACCATATAGATAGTGTCTCTGGACCTTATACCAAGGGTCTCTGGACCATATAGATAGTGTCCCTGGACCTTATACCAAGGGTCTCTGGACCATATAGATAGTGTCTCTGGACCTTATACGAAGGGTCTCTGGACCATATAGATAGTGTCTCTGGACCTTATACCAAGGGTCTCTGGACCATATAGATAGTGTCTCTGGACCTTATACCAAGGGTCTCTGGACCATATAGATAGTGTCCCTGGACCTTATACCAAGGGTCTCTGGACCATATAGATAGTGTCTCTGGACCTTATACCAAGGGTCTCTGGACCATATAGATAGTGTCTCTGGACCTTATACCAAGGGTCTCTGGACCATATAGATAGTGTCTCTGGACCTTATACCAAGGGTCTCTGGACCATATAGATAGTGTCTCTGGACCTTATACCAAGGGTCTCTGGACCATATAGATAGTGTCCCTGGACCTTATACCAAGGGTCTCTGGACCATATAGATAGTGTCTCTGGACCTTATACCAAGGGTCTCTGGACCATATAGATAGTGTCTCTGGACCTTATACCAAGGGTCTCTGGACCATATAGATAGTGTCTCTGGACCTTATACCAAGGGTCTCTGGACCATATAGATAGTGTCTCTGGACCTTATACCAAGGGTCTCTGGACCATATAGATAGTGTCCCTGGACCTTATACCAAGGGTCTCTGGACCATATAGATAGTGTCTCTGGACCTTATACCAAGGGTCTCTGGACCATATAGATAGTGTCTCTGGACCTTATACCAAGGGTCTCTGGACCATATAGATAGTGTCTCTGGACCTTATACCAAGGGTCTCTGGACCATATAGATAGTGTCTCTGGACCTTATACCAAGGGTCTCTGGACCATATAGATAGTGTCCCTGGACCTTATACCAAGGGTCTCTGGACCATATAGATAGTGTCTCTGGACCTTATACCAAGGGTCTCTGGACCATATAGATAGTGTCTCTGGACCTTATACCAAGGGTCTCTGGACCATATAGATAGTGTCCCTGGACCTTATACCAAGGGTCTCTGGACCATATAGATAGTGTCTCTGGACCTTATACCAAGGGTCTCTGGACCATATAGATAGTGTCCCTGGACCTTATACCAAGGGTCTCTGGACCATATAGATAGTGTCTCTGGACCTTATACCAAGGGTCTCTGGACCATATAGATAGTGTCCCTGGACCTTATACCAAGGGTCTCTGGACCATATAGATAGTGTCTCTGGACCTTATACCAAGGGTCTCTGGACCATATAGATAGTGTCTCTGGACCTTATACCAAGGGTCTCTGGACCATATAGATAGTGTCTCTGGACCTTATACCAAGGGTCTCTGGACCATAAAGATAGTGTCCCTGGACCTTATACCAAGGGTCTCTGGACCATATAGATAGTGTCTCTGGACCTTATACCAAGGGTCTCTGGACCATAAAGATAGTGTCCCTGGACCTTATACCAAGGGTCTCTGGACCATATAGATAGTGTCTCTGGACCTTATACCAAGGGTCTCTGGACCATATAGATAGTGTCTCTGGACCTTATACCAAGGGTCTCTGGACCATATAGATAGTGTCTCTGGACCTTATACCAAGGGTCTCTGGACCATATAGATAGTGTCCCTGGACCTTATACCAAGGGTCTCTGGACCATATAGATAGTGTCTCTGGACCTTATACCAAGGGTCTCTGGACCATAAAGATAGTGTCCCTGGACCTTATACCAAGGGTCTCTGGACCATATAGATAGTGTCTCTGGACCTTATACCAAGGGTCTCTGGACCATATAGATAGTGTCCCTGGACCTTATACCAAGGGTCTCTGGACCATATAGATAGTGTCTCTGGACCTTATACCAAGGGTCTCTGGACCATATAGATAGTGTCTCTGGACCTTATACCAAGGGTCTCTGGACCATATAGATAGTGTCTCTGGACCTTATACCAAGGGTCTCTGGACCATATAGATAGTGTCCCTGGACCTTATACCAAGGGTCTCTGGACCATATAGATAGTGTCTCTGGACCTTATACCAAGGGTCTCTGGACCATATAGATAGTGTCTCTGGACCTTATACCAAGGGTCTCTGGACCATATAGATAGTGTCTCTGGACCTTATACCAAGGGTCTCTGGACCATATAGATAGTGTCTCTGGACCTTATACCAAGGGTCTCTGGACCATATAGATAGTGTCTCTGGACCTTATACCAAGGGTCTCTGGACCATATAGATAGTGTCCCTGGACCTTATACCAAGGGTCTCTGGACCATATAGATAGTGTCTCTGGACCTTATACCAAGGGTCCCTGGACTTTATAGATAGTGTCCCTGGACCTTATACCAAGGGTCTCTGGACTTTATAGACAGTGTCCCTGGACCTTATACCATGGGTCCCTAGACCTTATAGACAGCGTCCCTGGACCTTATACCAAGGGTCCCTGGACCTAATACTCAGTGTCCTTTGACCCAATACTGTGTCCCTTGACCTTATACCCAGTGTCAGTAGACGTTATATCCAGTGTTTCTGGTCTTTAATCCATTTTCTGAACCTTCGGAATAACCGGTGCCCTTGAACCAGCGGTTGTTTAGGTCTCCTCCTAAGGACTTCTTGACTTTTATTTCTAAATACCGAGTGCTTGGTGAAACTACGTTTTAAAGACTTGGTCAGACTCACATACGAAACGAACATTTTACCAAGTGAGTTTTCGCAGTGGTAGAGCTTTATTTTAGAGGTTAGTTACGCATTAAGCATTATAAATAGATTAACTTTAATTGATCCTACATTTTAGTGTTACTGGCCGCCTCGGTGGTCTAGTAGAAAAGAGTCCGCCTCAAGAGCGGGAGATCTTGGGTTCGAACCCTCCGGTCGGGTCATACATCAGACTTTTAAATTTGAGATACTGCTTCCTCGCCTGGCATTTGGTATTGGCTGGTTCTAAGATAATGGACTGCGTGAGTGACATGCCTGTCTGTGGTATACTAACTCGGTGAGCTAGCTTGTCTGTGGTATACTAACTCGGTGAGCTAGCACCCTTTCAAAAAGTCGCCCTGCGTAAGTGTTACTGCAGACAGACAATAATACGTACTTGCACATCACACTCAAACACGAACTAGTTCTTAGATTATTCCATAGAGCTGTTGTCGACAATAGGGGGCCTCGGTGGCCGAGTGGTCTTAAGCGCGCGAATTACAGTGCCTCTCACTGCCTGGGTTTGAATCCCACTCGGGACAGATCCTAGTGTAAGAAAGTTTGTCAGTTTGCTTGACGAAGGTCGGTGGTTTTTTTCCGGGCACTCCGGTTTCCTCCACCATTCCAGAATTGACAGCCTCGGCAAAAGTGAAAGAGTCTTGACTTGGGCGTAAAACACCATTACTCCACTCCACTCTTGTCGAGATTGGCTGAAAACAACATTACAAAAACAACACCAACAACAACATTACAACAACACCGACAACAACATTACAACAACAACACCGACAACAAAATTACAACAACACCGACAACACTATTACAACAACACCGACAACACTATTACAACAACAACAACAACAACACCGACAACACTATTACAACAACAACACCGACAACACTATTACAACAACAACAACACCGACAACACTATTACAACAACACCGACAATACTATTACAACAACAATAACACCGACAACACTATTACAACAACACCGACAACACTATTACAACAACAACAACAACACCGACAACATTATTACAACAACACCGACAACACTATTACAACAACAACACCGACAACACTTTTACAACAACACCGACAACACTATTACAACAACAACACCGACGACAACAACAACTTGTTACTATTATTACTTAAACATTGTTATATCAATTTTAATTTCTATCAGATTATGTAGTTAAATACTTTAAGTTTTTTTTTGATATCGCACTTAACTGATTCGCGAAAATAAAGACTCGCGATTTATCACAATACACAGGAAAATTCGATTGTTGAAATACATTGGAAAATACTTCAACACCACAAAAATAGATGATACAAACGCGATTTTAAGGTACATTGTTTCTTCAGAAGCTATTTGATCCAATTTTCTCGATTCGATTTTATTGGTTTAAGGAAACAAAATAAACTAACATCATTTTTCCGAAGATGAAACGTTATCCTCAATTTTGTACATCAAAAAAATCGTACATTGCAGTTTTTTATAAATATGATCTTTAAACATATCTCACTAAATCAATTCACTCGAATCACCCTCCATTAAACATGTTTAACCCTACCCTTTATCACAGTATAAGCAGTCTCCATAGAAAGCAATTTAGGCTTTGGCATTTTTACTCGAACTTACAATTCAATTATCAAGACAAAGCGGAAGTACTTCATTTGTACATCCAACTATATTTTAATTCTGTATAAATGGTTTAAATAATTTTTTTAAGAAATGTTCAAAATGATTTGTTATGTATAGATTTTTTAATTTTTACCAAAAGAAAATTTAACATATGAATTCTGCACACACGACCTGTTCAGTTCAATTTAGTTCATTCATTCCTTCCTTATAACCTCTAACTCATTAAAAATTATTAGAAACGGTAAAGGTATAGAACTAACACAAATATCAGACAATAACTAGTACTACTATAATTATTTGTGCACGTGCTCCTTATTTTCCGTTAAGAGTTTAAAGTCGAAATTAACCTAGGTCAAAGGAACAATAACAGGATTTAGTGTTTAAAGTCCAACTGTGTTTATCATTTTTTAACATCGCATTATATACATATAGTACCTATGTACATATACTTACCTATGATAGTGACAGGGTCATATTGACCGCCCTCAGGTTTTACCCACAATTCCAAAGTAAATTGATGATCCGGAATATCCACATGACTGTTTCTTTTTCCAGTTTTTAACTTAAGAATTTCCTTCCCGGAAAAATATAACGCGTTTCCAGACTTAGATCCCCCGTTTCTTGATCTTCGAGCAGCCCTCGGGTGTCTAGATAAATGTTCCGATTTTTCATTCGTTTTTCTCGAATTTGTACACAAATTGGAATAATATGTATCTTTTTGTCGGAAATGTTCTTTTACGGTTTCCACTTTTCTTCTTAAATGTTTGGAATATTTTAATTGTTGACTAGCATAACTCACGTGTGTAAATAAAAACAAACAAAACAGTGGAAAATAATAAATAAAATTATCAGTTTTTCCTAAAATTTGCATTATTTAGAAAAAATAAAAATTAAATTTTCTTAAAAATATTTTTTAAAAGTCTTCAATCATTTAAATCCATAGAATTTCATTTTTACATATATCCGATTCTCTTTTCACAGGTATATATATCCCTTAGAATGTCACATGACTGTACGTCAGATGTATTTAAATTCCCAACTTATATATGCATACAAGTGTCATTAAAAAGTATATGTATGTACATATATAGGAAATAACCGCGGACAAATCGTCGGCTTTAAAATCGAATCTGTCCAAGGGCACTGATCGACTCGTACGAAAGACCCTAACTTAGTACACACCAGATTACGTCTTCTTGTAACACATCCGCAGACTTAAAGTCACTTCAATCTCTAAATCAACATATTCGCTTGTTCAAGACGATGTTATATCTATTCCGACAATTTACAGTAAAAAATTACCCTTTTTACCATTTTATGATCTGGATTTGACAAATATTGAATCAGGGGAAAATAAGATTTGTCTTAGAGTAAATTAACACACAAAATAATATAATAACCAATACTTATGATGAATGTGACAAGTAACTATTTTATATGTATATATATATATAATTGTGGTTATCAAATCGCAAGTATAAACACGTGTGAATGAATTTTAGAATTTACATTCAATTAGTTGTTCCGTTAACAACGTATTAAGAAATTTTAAAAAATCAGCATTTTGTTTTATTATTTTAAACATATTTATTTATTTATTTATTTATTTATTCATCCATTAATTTAAAAAAAAAATAGAATTTTGTTTTGTTACTTCTGAATGGTTTTTATTTATTTATTTATTAGATATTCATCTATTTTTTATTCAATCATCCATTAATTCAAAAATTAAAAAAAAAACTTTTTTATTGCTTTCATTTATTTATTTATTTATTTATTTATTTATTTATTTATTTATTTATTTATTCTTTTTATATCTACATGTATTTTTTTTTTGTAATTATTTCAAGTACTTTGGATATAAATAAATATTTGGGCCATACCAGAGTCCTTTAACGACACCATCAGATAACTTTTTTACCATAAAAAATCCGGTGTCCAATCAAAGTCTGCCATGCTCCCAACACGTGTTTGACTACGAACGTATACTTTGTACCGTCTTATATGGTTGTATCACTGCGGTAGCTCAGTTGGTAGAGTGCTCGCTCCGTAAGTCGAAGGTCGTGGGTTCGTAACGTGGCCGGGTCTGACCCAAGACTTGAAAGTGGGTAGTGACTGTTCTTTCGCCAAGCACTTGGCATTACGGAAAAAAGTTACGGTTCTTTCGGATGGGAACTGAAAACAAACGAGGTCCCGTGTCATGGCAGGCGTGGCACGATAAAGAACTCTGCTGTATTATGCCATCAGCGCAACGCACAGGCCAAAGTTCTGCACTTTCGCCTAAAGCTGGCGACGTCTCGATATAAGTGAAATATTCCTGACTAGGACGTTAAACACCATTACACAACTCAACTCTTATTTGGTTGTTTTATCATTTTCTTGTATATTTTTTTTTGTTCCTAGTTACGTTAGCGTTGGCAAGTACGTGCTTTCAGTTGCTGATTTCATTCCCCCGTTTTACCCGTGTCATGTGCAGAATTTTAAAATTTTTACCTTAAGATTATACACAATTCTGTACGTGACAAAAGTTTGAATTTTCACCAAGATAAATATTCAAAATTCTGCACATTAATCAGAGGGATTGATCACAATATGTGACTAATTCGTTGTTTTTTAAATACTATTCGCTAGTTTGTGTTGTGTTTTTGCGGAGTCGGTACTATTGATACAGAACCATATCCGACAGCTAGATGTTTTAATACCATTAATTTTAATGTCAGGCTAAAATCTAAATTAAATGCTTTAATCCACCATCCTAGTTTTATAACTAACATGAGCTATATATGTATAATATGTGCTTCATATTTCAGCTTATCTGAGTCAGTTATGTATATCGTTTATTATTATTATTATTCCAATTACATAATTTTATCGGGACCTTCCTTGCTGAATGGTGTATAAGCGTTAAGTGGAGAAACAGCGTCTCTAAACACACGGGTTCAAATCCCAATCTTGCCGGGATGTCGTAATGTAAGAATATCGTTTCGCCTGCGGAAGATCAAGGCTTTCCCTGGGCATTCAGGTTTTCTACGCTTTTACTGAAATGACCACTTCGAAAAGTGTTATAATCTTGACGTATTGTATTGGATTTATCCTTGAAACTTGTCATGAATAGCTGAAATATTGCTGATGAGACGTAAATAGCATTTAACCAATCAACCAATCAACATGACTGTTTTGCTCCTTATTTCAAAATCTGTAATTATTTACTACTAAGGGATAACTTCAATATCACAAGAACTCTTTTTGACGGTACCAGACAAGGTCAGTATTATTGTACTCTAGGAATGGCTAGCCGCTAAAAGCTGTATTACTGCTGACGTGGCTTTAGGCAATTACTCACTTACTCTAGAAATGGCCTTGGCACAGATTGATACAAGGATAATTAGGTATTGTTTATAATTACCTCAGAGATTACTACAGCTATTGAAAATGGACACTAATCGATAAACTACGTGATCAATTTTGTGTTTGTCAATCAGTGTCTTGTAAATGTTTCATGTCAGCCTATAAGTATAGAAAAGGCAGCGACAACAGTCCGGAAAATAATAATACGCAACAACATACAACGAACAAACTCAACGTAAAACCGAACATCAACACAATACAATAAAACACAACACAACACAGCACAATAAAACACAACACAACACAATAAAACACAGAACATCAACACAACACAATAAAAAACAAAACATCAACACAACACAATAAAACACAACACAACACAATAAAACACAGAACATCAACACAACACAATAAAAACAGAACATCAACACACACAATAAAACACAACACAACACAATAAAACACAGAACATCAACACAACACAATAAAAAAAGAACATCAACACAACACAATAAAACACAGAACATCAACACAACACAATAAAAAACAGAACATCAACACAACACAATAAAACACAGCACAACACAATAAAACACAGAACATCAACACAATAAAACACAGAACATCAACACAACACAATAAAAAACAGAACATCAACACAACACAATAAAAAACAACACAACACAATAAAACACAACACAACACAATAAAACACAGAACATCAACACAACACAATAAAACACAGAACATCAACACAACACAATAAAACACAACACAACACAATAAAACACAGAACATCAACACAACACAATAAAAAACAGAACATCAACACAACACAATAAAACACAACACAACACAATAAAACACAGAACATCAACACAACACAATAAAAAACAGAACATCAACACAACACAATAAAAAACAGAACATCAACACAACACAATAAAACACAGAACATCAACACAACACAATAAAACACAACACAACACAATAAAACACAGAACATCAACACAACACAATAAAACACAGAACATCAACACAACACAATAAAACACAGAACATCAACACAACACAATAAAACACAACACAACACAATAAAACACAGAACATCAACACAACACAATAAAAAACAGAACATCAACACAACACAATAAAACACAATGCAACGCAAACCATCACGACGACAAAACAGGATATATTACAACACATGTTAATGCAAACATAAAATATCACACCAAAACGGAGACGAACACAAAGAACGGCATAATACTAAACAACAAAACACAACGCAGTATAGGACAACACAGAACAGTATAAAAACAGCATTAAACAACATAAAAGCATACCAAAGCATACAACACCCCGATCCAACCAAACGCAACAGAACACAAAACAAAACGACATAGCACAACACAACATGACACAACAAAAACAAAAATAAATAAACTTTACAGACCATTATTATGCACCTTAATTAAAAAAAGAAAAAACAGCAAAACCAACGTTAAAACAACATCTTCACACAAAACAACACAACATATAACAAAATAACACAATAAAGCACTAATAAGCACAGTAAAACATACCATCGCACATTAGAACACAAAAAATTACAACACAACACACCTCCCGAAAATTAAACACAGCAAAATGCACCAAACAACACAAATTGACTGGAGAAAACACAATGCCACACAAAATTTCACAACATATTGCGACATAACAAAACACAATTCAACAATAAATTACACAAATCAACACAAAACCAAACATCAACACAACACAAGTTAATACAATTAAGCAGCATAGCATGGCACAGAATAACAAAACACAGTAAAAACACACCATTACAAAAAACACAACAGATTTATCCACAAAACAACACAGCAAAGCACAACACTAAACATAACAACATCGTCCAGCAGAACATATAACAGACAAATACAACAGAGCACTACACAACACAACAGGACAAACTCAACAGAAATAAAATTTCACATCAGAACACAAAAACAAAACACTAACAATTCATAAAAAAATACATCACACTAGAATATAGCACAAAAAACGCACCACAGCACAACATATTACAAATACATGTAGCAAAACACGACACAACACAAAATTACACAACAAACATCTTCACAACCAAACACATCATAACATAAAAATTACACAAAACTAACAATAGTACAACTCAGCTTAAACAACAAAACAGTACAAAAAAACAGCATTATACAAAATTGCAAAAGGTTTATCCACAAAACAATCTAACGCAGTACAGCACAACACTGGACAACAAAACATAAAACAGCATGGTACAGAACAAAACATTAAAATACATTCAACATGTAACACACCATAACACGATGTAACAGACAAAAACACGACAAAAACCAATGTACACACAATATAACCGAACAAAGAGAACACGTCATTGCACAACGTCACACAAAGTTACACCAAAATACATCGGAAAATATTTCATATAACAAAATAAAACACAAACAAGACAAAACAAAACAACTCAGCAAAAACTTAAAACCTAAAAAGTTAGATGGTCTTTATCCTTTGTTCTGCACAAATCCATTTGAGTTTATATACTATTTTATATTATATATACATAAAAAAGGAACAAACAAATTGCTTCATCTAACACAACTTACCAAATAATATATAATCATTATATCTTAAAATCAAATATACGACACTTGAATTCGAAAACAAAATGAAAATACACGAAAACCGCTTCGATCTCTATATAGTTTGTAGAAAATATAACAACAGGGTCTATAAACAAAAAAATATAACAACAGGCCCCGGTTGTACAATCATTCCTGAACTAAAGTTTACCTTAACTTAAATCTGCCAAATTCGAAATCTTAATAATTTGGTTAATTGTTTAGATATTCGGGAATTTAAGATGTCACGTTGAAGACCACTTCAAGCTCATATCATATGTATTTAGTTTTATCACAAATGCTTATTTGTAATGAAAAAAGAGATCACCAAAATTTGCTAAATTTAAGTTAAGGAAAATCTTAGTTAACAAATGATTGTGAAACAGGGGCCAGAGTCTATAAGCATTTTGCATGTGCATAACACCACGATCCGCTTACGAAATGAAATTACATTATAGATGAGTTACTGATTCGAGCAAATTAACGCATTAGGTATCACTTCGGAGTTTGATATCACAATAAAATTAAACATTGCTGAAGTGTTAAGCATTTTTTTTAAGTTAAGCATTACTGTATGTTTAGAGTTACATTTGAGTCGAACATAACTCTGGTCTTACGCCTCACTCTGACTATATAAATTGTTATCATATCCGACAGGTTTGAACAGATGATCTTTGGCAAGACTACTACCAAAATTAACACTAGGTTTCAGAGCTTCTACATCCTCTATTTCGTGATAATTACCCCCTGTGATACTATATATTCTATTGTCTTTGTCATTTCCATGAACAATGGTTGGGATCGGTTGTTTCTCGTGTTCCTTGCACGTCCTTGTTGTTTCAGTGCTGCTACTATTGATGTTTGTTACCTTTATTTCAGGTTTAATAGTTTTTTCTTCTGTCTCAAACTTGTCTGGCCTAGGTAGTGATTGAAATACAACGTCATATGTTGAATTGTTGTATAGCTTGGACCTCTTAGTCCTTTTTCTACGTAAAAGTAAATACATTCAGATAAAAATAAGTTTATGTAATGTTGTTTAACGCCATAGTCAAGTTTTTTTTTTTTTTTTTTTTTTTTTTTTTTTTTTTTTTTTTTTTTTTTTTTGAACACTAATTTCAAGGCTATCAGTAAGAGGATTTAATAAGAAAAAAGAACCGTGAGTATTCTGACGACAAATAGCAGGTTCTTATTAAATGTCATCACATATTTAGAAATACTGATAGAAAATTGGACGGAATCTTGT
The DNA here is from genome assembly GCA_029721355.1 of Tegillarca granosa. Taxonomy (NCBI): domain Eukaryota; kingdom Metazoa; phylum Mollusca; class Bivalvia; order Arcoida; family Arcidae; genus Tegillarca; species Tegillarca granosa. The sequence continues at coordinate 948,997 of JARBDR010000135.1, forward strand.
TTTATAAATACATCTGTTTAAGGACTTTTGTGGACAATATTTTTTATACTATTGACTAAACAACGAATATAGTGAAATTAAATCCCCACGAATATTCGTGATAGAATAGTATCTAATAAAACAAAATAAAATGGAATTGATATTAAATTGTTAAAATTGTTTTTAAACATTCTGCAAAATTACTTCATATTTCCATATCTTTCATTTGAACGGAAACAAATACAGCATGTAACATACAAAACGGTATTATTGACTTATGTACAATGAAAGTTCCGGTTTAGTCAATTTGCGGATGACCAATAAAAGCGGAGTAACAAGAAAAACTATCGATCGTGGGTAATAATGGGATCATCGAAGCTAGGCGTGGTTAAAAAGCGCGCGCTTTCCACCATTTCGTCGTCGAGATCTCGAGTAAGAATAAAGAAAGTATGCTGGTTTTGCAATTTCTGATTAAATAAAAATACAAGGGTTTGGCTAAGCAAACATTTTCAAAATTTATTCATGTAATTTACAAAATTTCAAAAAATAAATATCGACATGTTCTTTATATGTTACCTCTGTTTTCTGTATAATAAAAGACTCCCAACTATAAACACTATAGCCAGTAACACAGACAAACCCATCGGTACTGCAGCTTCTGTAAATAAAATAAAAATAAACACTATAGCCAGTAAAACAGACAAACCCATCGGTACTACAGCTTCTGTAAATAAAATAAACACTATAGCCAGTAACACAGACAAACCCATCGGTACTACAGCTTCTGTAAATAAAATAAAAATAAACACTATAGCCAGTAACACAGACAAACCCATCGGTACTACAGCTTCTGTAAATAAAATAAAAATAAACACTATAGCCAGTAACACAGACAAACCCATCGGTACTACAGCTTCTGTAAATAAAATAAAAATAAACACTATAGCCAGTAACACAGACAAACCCATCGGTACTACAGCTTCTGTAAATAAATAAAAATAAACACTATAGCCAGTAACACAGACAAACCCATCGATACTACAGCTTCTGTAAATAAAATAAACACTATAGCCAGTAACACAGACAAACCCATCGGTACTGCAGCTTCTGTAAATAAAATAAAAATAAACACTATAGCCAGTAACACAGACAAACCCATCGGTACTACAGCTTCTGTAAATAAAATAAACACTATAGCCAGTAACACAGACAAACCCATCGGTACTACAGCTTCTGTAAATAAAATAAAAATAAACACTATAGCCAGTAACACAGACAAACCCATCGGTACTACAGCTTCTGTAAATAAAATAAACACTATAGCCAGTAACACAGACAAACCCATCGGTACTACAGCTTCTGTAAATAAAATAAACACTATAGCCAGTAACACAGACAAACCCATCGGTACTACAGCTTCTGTAAATTAAAAACAAAACAAATAGAAAAATTGTAAAACTGAAAAAAAAAACGATGGTTCTTTCGTTTTCTTACTTTAAACAGCCAAAATCACTTATCTAAAAAAATTCCTTTTCTTTGATTTGCATTGAAAATCCTTCAATATAACACTTTTTTCAAAAAATGGTGGCGCAGTGGTTGAGCGTCCACGTCGAGGACGGGAGGTCGAAGCGGGTGCTTTAAAATCTGAGGTACCGCTTCATCGCCTGGCGCTATGCATTTAGGGGACATAGTATCAACTGATTCACTCTGTATCAGAATAATGTGACTGGGGGAGAGGTATGCTTGTCTGCAACATACTGACTCGATGAGCTAGCACCTTATAAAAAACGTTGCCCCAAGTGCGCGCTAGAACAAAGCACACAGTAGGAACACACTCGCACACACAACGCATGCACGAACATGTTCTTAAATTAATCTTTAGAAATAAAGAACATTGTTCTTGTCGCAAAATGCTGGATAATTGCTAATGCGACGTAAAACAACATAACAACCAACCAATCTCTTCTTTATATATAACAGATGACAAAAGTACGTTGTACTTGGTTGTAACCGTAAAATTATGTCAATGCCGCGATGAACAGGAAATAATACAGAAGCATTTAGTTGTATCACGGTAAGCTTGTATTATGTTAGAACAAAAGGAAATTGATGATTTCACACTTAACCGACGACTCACATTTTCGATAGACTTGACACGCAGAAGTAAGCGTATTATCATTGTATTACCTATACATAGTTAACGAATCTGCAAAACAAGAGTTCAAAAATCTGGACAAGAATGTGGAACGCCATAGCTGTTGTATGTGGTACAAAATAGCTGTCGAATGTGGTACAAAAATGGTATAAAAATTCATTTCGCCATTATATGTTTTCACAATTGTATTCATTAAAATTTGAACAGAAATCACAAAAAAACTGACTTATACCGAAGATGTAAATGTCAGCCAACCAACTGGTAAGACTGACAGAGCTTCAAACATCGAGGCTCAGATAAACAATTCAAATAAATCAGAGATAGACCCTTTTGAAACTCTCTCCATCAAAAATTATTTTGAGAAACTTTTGTTTCCAAAATTTAAAATGATATTTATATTATTATTATTATAAATTATGATTTGATTTCTTACCGAAGTGAAAAACTCTTGTCTGTCTATCTAAAATAATAATAATAATAATAATAATGATGATGATGATGATGATGACGACAACAACAACATCAACAATAATAATAATAATAATAATAAATGTAATAATAATGTAATAATTTTCTGTGGTGAAAACCAATTAAACGTATTTATTAAGCGGCGCAATAATGAGATTTAACTGTAAATAAAAATTTTAAAACTTTATAAAAAAAATAAATAAATAAAAAAATTAAAAATTAAAACTAAACTTCACAATTTTAACACAAAATGTCAGAAAATACCAATTGAAAGCTCACTGTAAAAACAACCATGGTATACTGAATATTAACAATATAATAAAAAAAAAAATAAATAAACAAACAAATAAATAAATAAATAAGAAAAAATAAAATAATAGCCTATAGCTTCTATATTTATCTGACCTGTTCTCTCCTGTTGACACGTGCTTGTTTTCCGTTACAAATTGTAACAAGGTACTTCACGACTTTTATTTTAATTGCAAGCAACAACATTTATGTATTTCTGTAAATTGACAAAAATACTCTTGATATTTTGACTTCCTATTTTAATAATTTAAAAAAAAATTCATCTAATTTAAAAAACAAAATTTACTTCTATAATATACATGTCACATACCATACGTATGGTAAATTTAAGTATAAATCGGTCTTGTGCGCATGCCTGTGTTTTAAATTACCTGAATTCGGAGACTTTACAAATGTATCTTCAGTTGTATTAAATGAAGAGATATTCTCCGTTGCTGCGGAAAAAATGTAAATTAAATACATATAGATTTTTATATAGAAATTTTACTATTAAAAAAAATAAAGTTTTAAGGAATCTTTACAATGTCAGTGGAATTAAAGCTTTAACAAGTCAAAAGGGAGGTAACCAAAACAAAGCTAGTTTTCACTTTTCATAATGGTAATTTTACTAAGAAGTTGAGTTAAGTTGAGTTGAGTTTGTAATGCTTAGTGCTTGACAACCCACTATCAAGTATTGGGTCAGACCCGGTCAGGGTTCGAACCTACGACCTCCCACTTACAGAGCGAGCATTCTACCATCTGAGAAATAAGTAGGTGATGTATAGTTCATTTAACTTGAATTTTTTATTCAATGAATTAAAAAATTCATTTAATAAATTTAAATACTTTGTACGTAATAAAAAAACTATGTAGTTGAAATAATACTATTAATCTATAACGATATTTATTGATTTTTACATAAAAAAGTTAAATTTGCCTTTCTAAGACAAAAATAAAAAAAATACAACTATAAATAAATAAATAAATAAATAAATAAATAAATAAATAAATAAATAAATAAATAAAAAGAAACACAGACTGATTAACGTCTATCTATAGAAACTTCCATTGGAAGAGTTCAGAACATTAATTCCGAAAAGCCACAGAAGAGAGAGAGAGAGAGAGAGAGAGAGAGAGAGAGAGAGAGAGAGAGAGAGCTTACATGTTTTATCATACGCTGCTGTTGATTGTATTGCTCTTGTTGTATTTAGAAGTTTCGTAGTCGTCGAAGACATAGTAGTTGTGATAATAGTAGTTGTTGTTGTTGTAGGTGTAGTGGTTGTCGTTGTCGTTGTCGTTGTCGTCGCCGTCGTTGTCGATGTTGTAGGAGGTCCCATGGCTAAAATAGAGTAATCTTAACGCCTATTAAATATATCATTGAATTTTATTACAGTCGAACCTTACATAAAGAGCAGCAAGTAGCATTTAATTCGTTATAAATATAATTCTTCATAAGCTTTTAATACATTTATTTCATTATAAGCACAGTTCTTTAAAGGAGGACTCAAGGTAGCATGTTATTTCGTTCTAGACTCTCGTCACACCCTATCCTCTTAATATTTACATTGTCTATACCGAAGTAGTTTTTAAACGTGCATTTTAGAAAAATAATAGATCTGTTAAAAATCTTTATATCTTTATAATATAATTAAATTTTACCAATAATACAACCACACCACCATCTGCTCATCATTTAATAAGTTTATATGTTAAAGTTTTTTTTTTTTTTTTTTTTTTTTTTTTTTTTTTTTTTGGGGGGGGGGGGTGGGTGGGTGGGGGGTTTGTTAAATCCGTGTTTTCCAGAAGGTATTGATTGTATTGTTTCTACCGGTATAACTATGTTTGTGCCAATAAATTATGTAATATTGCAAAATGGAAAATCCAATAAATTTAAATTATGATATTGTTCACAAACTTGAATTTAATCGTAGCTAAAAATAGAAATGCGCACTCTCAAACAAGATAAGATACTTATTTGAAAGGAAAATTGTTTCCGTTGTTATTGGTATTTGACATTTGTTGATATTTACGCACGAAAAGGTTTTCTTGGCGACGTTATAATTTCGTTCTGTTGCAGAAGGATCCGCCATTCGCTTTTTTATTGTTTACACAATACAGAGATTGATAGTGTAATGTTGTTTAACGTCGAATCAGCAGTTTTCAGCTTTTCGCAACAAGTCCAAGGTTATTAATCTCTGAGGACTACCATATGAACAAGATCGTGTATGACTGAGATGTGCTAGTGTCTATTTTGGCCTGCAATGTTCACTTAGACGGCAGTGTTTTGGTAAGTTGCTAAATCACTTAGTTAGTACGAAGCAGACCCCAGTCCATTTTTTTTTTATGTTTTCATAAGGGCTGCTAATAAGATTGTTTATTTTTTTCTGCTAATACTATCACAATTTTTTAAAATTAAAACGAACTGTCATATGTGACCTTTATTTATTATTGAAAAACAGCTTTGTACTGATTGAAGCACATATAAGTAAATCTTTTCACGCTTTCAAGTAATAAAAAAATGTCTTACTATACTGGCAAATGTATGTGTAAACATAGTCCAAAGAATCGCAGGGATAATCGTGCCATTTTCCGTTCGCTAGTCGTAAATTTGCACAATCTTCATGACAAAACACCAGAAAACATCCTCCCGGTTGATCAGAATCCCAGTTTGTGTAAGTTAAAGGATGACCTGAAAAAAAAAATTATTTACCCGAAAAGTTGGAAAAAGTCATTATATAGAAAAAAAAGGAATGATAAAGTAAAGGTCATGTACAACTAGGCAAGGTAATAATAATAATAATGATAACAATAATGATGACCAGAAATAAACATGACACAAAATGAGTGACAGAGCGATGTTACTTTTGGATTTGTATTTAAACAATTGGAAGCCTTTCTGTATCTTCAAAATGATAATAATAATCATCATAATGATGATGGTGGTGATGATGAAGATGATGATGATGATGATAACATTGAAAATAATGATGATGATGATAATAATAATAATAATAAAAAGAAGAAGAAGAGGAAGAAGATAATAATAATAATAATAATAATAATAATAATAATAATAATAATAATAATAATAGGAAGAAGATGAAGTACAACAACAACAACAACAAAATTTGATAATCTTGTAAGTTCTATTACAGAAACGTACGGATGTCAACTACAAAGTCGTAATACGACATACAGTATTTTCTTGGACATCACACTGTTTGTCTGAATTTGACTTTATGGGGATGGGGGTTGGGGTACTATAAAACAAGGGAGACTTTGATTCTTAAAAAAAACATAGATATTTATAAGGACTTTAAAATAATGTGCCGACTTTTCACAACAAACTAATTGGTTACTATTTAAATAATTATATTTTTAAAAATATAGGAATTCTAGTATATTAAAAAAATTACCTGCTATTAATCCACCATGATTTATTATTTGTCCAAAAATATTTTTAATTACAGGTTTATTACGAAGAATTTAAAATGTCGAGGGTTCAAAACATACCTGTTACCCATTTCCAATCTCCCTCTGCGTCTAAATCATGGGCACCGATCCACAGACCATTTTTGTTCCAGTTTAGATGTTGGAGGCTTGTCATTACAAAGTTTTGAGTATCTTGGTCCTTGATGATGACGTGATGACCCCCTCCCCGGTGATGACAGTCATCCCTGGCATCTGACCAGTATCTTTCCTGGTTTACAAAATAATAGCATTGATCCCTGTATGTCTTCAGGTAGGGGGTTCTCGGTAAATGTGCCGGACATCGATAAACTTCTGATGACAGTTCTGTATTAAAATGTACAGTATATATAAAATTAGATTTAAAGTCTATGACTGTGTTTATGACAAATTTTGTATAGGAAAATCCAATTTACTTGAAAAAAAAGTTATTTTTACTGCTTGTAATGAGAGAAATTGGCCATCATTTTACGGTTTGAAAAACAAGCGAATGCAGTGGAGCATTTTGTGGACAGGGTGGTATGCGTCACCAATGACTTCACCCTCAATGTGAACATTTACCATCATCAATATGTAAAATCACAATAAGGAAACAATTTCGTATTTAAAAGTATCTGTCTGATATATATAGTAATAAATACATATATAAATAATGTTAATCCTGAAAGCACATTGCGTATTGTAAGAATATAAGCACAGTTGTAATCGGTCGTACAAATCCCGTGTTTATTAAGAGACAAGTTTCCTTTGAGCAAACTGAGGACGTCTAGAGCTGTTCAATTACTCCAGTATTTAAAGAATGTAAGCAACAGTGTGAACTGTCCAACAAAACCCATCTTCATTGAGACAACATTTCTCTGAGAAAAAAGACGTTGCCTTGTTCAACTTTCCTTTATATTGTAAGAATATAGACACCAATGAAAATATTCTTTCAAATCCATGATCATTCTGGCAATGTAAACTGAAAAGTCTTGTCACTTGCCTCTGCAAGACGATAACGGTCTTACATATTCCATGATCAACGAGGCTAGATTCCTTTGAAAAAAAGGATGGTGACTCTACCTATTTACCTTTTTATTTTAAGAAAACTAGTATAACATCAAAATAAACCTTTTTACAATTCTCATTATTTTTTCGGCAAGATTCTGGATCGGGGATGTCTCTTTTCAATTACCTCCCGTATTTTAAAAATATAAGCATTGAAGAAGGTTTTCTTACAAATTCCTCATCAATTAAAACAAGATTACTTTAAGCAAACTGAGGAAAGAATGAATGAATTGATGTTCTAGTCCCATCAGCAATCGCGGATAGATAAATGTAAAAGTTGTCAGAAAATGTACCATTTAGCAAAATTTTCAGCCGTCTTAAATTTTGATTTTTTTTAAACTAAGGTTTGTTCCCTCATGCGAAGCATTCCTTAGTTGGATTTGGATTGATATAATTTTGGAACTTTGGATTCATTAATTTTCAACTGTTCGGCTATGTTTTTTATCTATCAAATTTTTCGGTCTTTGTGTCACTGATGAGGAATGAATTTCCTAAATGTGCACATCTGGCACAACAAAATATAACTGGTACTTTTGTTTATATATATATAAATAAATGTAAATTTTATAAGTATATAAGTATAATATTACAAAAAGTTAAACTGATTAAAAAAACCAGTATCATCACAGACAAGCTATATTCACTTACCTGCGCATTTTAAGAACATTAACATCAAAATAAAGGGTCTTACAAACCAAACATTCATTGTTGCAAGGTTCCTAACTTAGAGCAAACTACGTATCTCTCTATATGCACCTCAGAACATTGAATTAATTATTTTGGCTGATATCCCTAATTAGCTTCACACGGGAATAACACATAAAAACAAATCCATTACGCCATGTTTGAATATTGTTCAGATCTTATGAAACTGGAAGTCAAATCGGAAGTTATTTTTATATAGTCGTATTGGTTCAATCGCGAACTGAATACATACATATATATATATATATGTTATATGTATAATTAGTATGGCGGCTAATTTGAGCCATCTTGATTTTTCTGGTGTTGGATTTTCTTAGCGAAATCGTAAAATTTTAGGACAAATAGCTGAAACACAGAAAAGATGAAGAAAGCCGAGCAACATTCTGTTTTTTTAAAAAGGACAATTCCAATGCGTTCGAAGATGAAATGACACTACCACTTTTTTTTTAATTTACAAAATAACGACAACAAAAAAAATGTAAAATATTGTTGAAATATTTGTAAAAGTTGTTCGGGTAGAATAACATAAAAATCACCATGAAAGAGGAAACATCCCCCTTAATTTTTATGTATTGGTAGATTAGACCTGCACTTATGTCGAGGCAGTCAGTTCAGGAATGGTGGAGGAAACCAAGTGCCCGTAGAAAACCACTTACCGCAAAAGTCAATAAGATAATTTAGACAAAATCGAAATTATCGAATGCCATTTTTGTTTTACTTTCTACAATTATGACTATATTTAAAAAAAATAATAATAATAAAACAAGGATAAAATTCCTTCAAACCCACCATACCTATTTTAATATTTTGGGGGCCTCGATGACCAAGCATTCTAAAGCACACGTTTACAGATCAAAATGTCCCCACTGGTGAGGTTCGAGCCGATCCAAGTGTGAGAAGTTTGTCATTTCGCCTGCCGAATGACGATGGTTTTTTCCGGGTACTCCAGTTTCCTCCACCATCCCAGAACTGACCTCCTTGATATATGTGAAAAATCATACACTGCTACTTCACTCTACATTTTCATATTTTAAATGTTATGTTGGTTTTTTCATAATTAATTCCTTCTTTCGTCGATTTTTCCTAAAACACGCTTCTCGAAAAGACAATATGGCAAGAATTATCTGCCTTAAATCAAGAACCCCCTGTGTGATTTATGTTCTTGTAAACAATTTAATTTGTCATCAAGTCAATGGTTCTTGAAGTAAAATTTAGGACCTGAAATAAAATAATAAAAATCTAAATAAATCTTGCCCCATTGGTAAATAAACATCTTGGCTAATGTTTACGTATCTCGCACTTATTATAGATTTATAAACTAAGAAATAACATTTTATGGATTAAAGTGAGAGGTTTTTATTACCATTATAAATTCTTAACAGTCTTAACGGAGCGTTTGTGCGGGGCAATTATTTCTATTCATTAAGTGACGTTTTCCCGTAAAAATGACGTTTTTCAGAAATATTTGACGTAAACGTTATCCATTTCATTCCACACTTGATGTATTGATCACGCGGTACGCTAGCGAGTTCCACACAAACGTTAAGAGGTATTGATCACGTGGTACGCTGGCGGGTTCCTGACAATCGTTAAGAGGTACTGATCACGGGGTACGCTGGCGAGTTCCGCACAAACATTAAGCGGTACGGATCACGTGGTACTTTAGCGAGTTCAACACAAACGTCAAGAGGTACTGATTACGAGGTACGCCGGCGGGTTCCCGCACAAACGTTTAGAGGTATTGATCACGTGGTACGCTGGCGAGTTCCGTACAAACGTTTAGAGGACTTGATCACGTGGTACGCTGGCGAGTTCCGCACAAACGTTAAGAATTACAGATCACGTGGTACGCTAGCGAGTTCAACACAAACGTTAAGAGGTACTGATTACGTGGTACGCTGGCAGGTTCTATTGGTTTATTGGTTGTGGTGCTGTTTTACGTCGTATCAACATTTTTCAGCTTTACCATAAGTCAGCAATTCTATCAATCTCAGAACTATTTCTAGAGTATTTTATGGTCTGCCTTGTACTAGGATGCGCGTGAACTAGCACGTTAAAGATCTTAACTCCGCACTAGTAAAATTCAGATCAGACATACTTACACAAACTCACGTATTACGGATATTTATAACTCATCAAACGTCAGTAATGGAAAATTTTTCCGAGTTATAAATGTCCTTATTTTAGAACACTGTATTACAGAATCACTACGATTCACTACGATCGTCACACACCCACACACACACATACACACACACACGTGCACACACACACACACACACACACACACACACACACACACACACACACACACATTTATATATATATATATATATATATATATATATATATATATATATATATATATATATATATATATATATATATATATATATATATATATATATATATATATATATATATATATATGACAGGCGACATGTAGGTACTAATTTATAAAATCCACTTTTACTGTCAGTACAGGCTCTAGTTCCGAGATCATTTTTAACTAAGATTTTCCTTAACTTCAATCTGACTTAGTTGTATATTTGTAGATTGTCTTATCATCCAGCCAGTGTATATGTGTTTTATATATAAGTTCAATTCAACTTACTGGTTATATTATTTTACACATTTAAATATTCCACTGTTTTTTACCCTTGTCTATTCATATTTTGATTAGTATGTAAATAATTAACACCCATACAATTCATAATGCAGATGTCCTTATCAATGTTTTGGTAACTAATTCATGATCAGAAGTTTATTATGGTTTCATTGTATGTATTATTACCTTTACAGCTGACTCATAGTTCAACTTAATTATTTCCAAAATCATATTGTCGGTAAACTTTGCATGTAGGCTATAGTGTTTTGCAAAGGGATTATCTCCCTTTTATTACTTATTTATTACTTTTTAATTGCAAAATATAATAATATACAAAAACGAGGTGTGTTTATACACTGCGTTGCCGAACTGACCAAAAAACCAGTGCACTTATCTTATAAACACCGTGAAATTACAATCACGCCACCAAGCGGTACGCGGATAGAGAAATTTATTTTATACTTATTTCGTTATCAAACGAATAGAATAACATTTACAAATAAATAATATTATAATAATATGTTCGACCATTGTATATTTATGTTATATTTAACATGTTATAATATGATATAAATTAGTAATTGTTATTTATGCTTATATTTAGGACTTTTTGTGAAACCACAGATGACTGGGAAAAAACGCTGTTTAATAAACATAATGTTACCCCTTTACACCAACATAACTTGCTAAGTGATGCAAGAGAGTCAACTAAACGATAAAAAAGAATGAGTATAGTAATTTTACAACCTAACTCAAGATTCTTCACTTATATTGAGGCGGTTAATTCTGCAATGGTGGAGGAATCCAGAGTACCTTACAAAACCAATGACCTTCAGCAAGCTAACTGATAAACTTTCTAACACTGGGATCTATTAAAGCATGATTTGAACATGGAGGTTAGAGGCACTGTGATCCGTTAGTTTGCATCTGACCAGATTGGGATTCGAACCTGGGCGATGAGAGGCACCGTTATCCGTAAGCGCATGCTTTAGACCAATTGATCATCAAGGTCCATTTTATAAGGGTGGAGTAGCAAGTTTTATAACCTCCATCTAGTATTGTGGCGTTCGCTTTAGTTATGGTGGAGAAAATTAGAGTGCCTTGAGACAAGATCTTCGGCAAGTGAACTTACAAATTAATCTAACGTGTAAATGCTTAATACATTACTTGTCTTCAACAATCTTGTCTGAAGAGTCAAAACAAGTAACTTTATTTTATGACAATTCAGTTACAACTAAAATCGTCATCAGCAGTTGTTGGGTAAGGTTGCATGAAAAAAATTAAACACATTCAGTCAGAAGAAATATCTTGGAAGCTTTTAGAATGGTTCCCAGGGTTATCTCTAGATATCCTTTAATGTCCCAATATATCGATGGGAAAAATCAGCAGATGTTTCAAACATGAAATAGAAGTTAAAAAAACCTGGAAATTTTAACTAAGAAAAAAGGTCTGAACATTGTCTGTAATTTACACCCAAGCCAAGATTCCTTAACTTATATCAAGGCAGTCAGTCCCGGGATGGAGGCGGAAAATTGAATGTCTTAGAACAAACCACCATCGGCAAGTAAACTGAACAAATTTCACACATAAGGATCTGATCAAATTGGGATTCAAAACTAGGTATTGAGAGGTGAAGTGAACCGTAAGCACGCTATTTCAGTGGCCACAGATCCTTGTTTACATTTATCAAAATAAGGCATGAGAGGCTAACTTTTCTAAATATCCAGTCTATCAAAACATTTCGCAAATCCCTTAAATAATCTACCTCTGTGAAATGATAGAAACTGATATATTCTCAGATGGGAATCAGAACCTTTTTAGAGGTTTAACAATAAAAGCGGGCATCTGTACTCATCAGTATAACAGTCAAGATCATTTTGGGAGAGTAACAAAGGGAGCAAACTCTGATACTCTTATAGCCGAGAGTTACAACCACATTGACGGTATGACACGTGAAGCTGACACTTATTCTCAGATTGAGTTTAGATAATGAGGTCTAGTGTACTTTTTACAGCTAAAAATGACAACAAACTCCAGATTTTCTCTTCTAAAAACAAAAGTTTTATTTCATATTCTAAGAAGGAACAAAGTGTAAAATACATCATTATCATAAAGAGACAGAGTTTTGTGTTAGACAACATCAGAGAATGTTCGGAAAATTTTTATAAAAATATAAAGTTGTAAAAGTGAAAAAATCAAAACATGGCCAAAATATCCCACAAATCACATAGATTTGCACAATGAAATCTTTTTAACTCTTTTACATTTTTCAAAATATTTTAAAAAAATTTTTTAATAAACCATTTTTGAATTGTATCTAGGCCAGTAGCAGTTTTAGGTTATGTATGGTAGTAAAATTACTAACCCCTGAGAATTAGATCCTACCCATTCTATATGAACACTTAAAACTGAAGTGAATATCACTGACAGATTTAACATCATTCAAACAGAACTTCCAAACCAGGTTAAAGAAATTCAAATTTTCATTCATTTAAAAAAAAAAAATCAAATACCAAAATTACCCTTAACACTATCTGAAAGGCTGCTAAAATGATCTAAATATATTCATTGAAAAATTAATATATTTTAGTTTTAAAGTTCAATATTTTTACTCTCGTACATTAAAATGTGTTAGAGCGAGTGAAAAAAAAATAAGGATTTTAACATTCTAGAAATTCAAGATTATTTCATTTATACATCTAGAATCGTTTTGACTTAAGGAACAGTGTATGATTCAAACAATTTTTTTAAATTTTTAAATGTCATTAGGTTACGAAATGAAACTTTTGTGCATGACTAACTATACAATAACAACAGAAAACACAAGTAACATATGATTTATGTTGGTAGTCATGGTAACCATTCAGTTACCATAGCAACATTAAATTAATGATGATGAATCTGTTCTTCTACAACCCATAATCCCTTACTATTGGTCAAGATATAATTACAGATTTTTTTGACTTTGCTGCTGGAAATTTTGATTAAAACTGTAAAAAGTTTGAAATCTCAAATATCCTTTTTTCAAAAATCCTGAATAACTAACAAAAGAAATAAAATAAATAAATAAATAAATAAATAAATAAATAAATAAATAAAAATTTATATTATAAAATAGGAAAATTTTGATAACTGTTTTTCATAATGAAAGTCCTACATTTCTGAAAAAATTTGGGTTGTAACAGTCAAAACCTTGATAATATTTGAATAAAGCTAATTATAATAAAAACCCTTCTAAACAATTTATCACTCATAAATAAGGAAATGAAAAAAAATGTAATTAATCTTGACCAACATATATATACTCTATATATACATTTATATATATTTTATTTCTATATTTTAATGAGGTTCAACATTTAATTTATGGAGAACAAAATTATTGCACAACTACGAAAATGACAAGATGAATATAACATAAGTCATAGAATGATTTAAAAGTTTTAAAATACTAAGTATTGTGTTCACGATGCAGGTACATGTATTTAACTTTTTTTTTTTACTTAATAAATTTGAAAGATGTCGAATATCTGTATTTTGAAAACCTGCTTGTTTAAACATTTTATATTGAAAAAATGCATTAAACTAATTATATTCAAATCAATGTTAATTTTATCAATTTATAAGAAAACCTGTCATACATGTAATCTGAATTCAAGTTTCCACCAGATAAAGCCATTTCACACAAAACTGTTCAAATAATTTTTTTTATAACTTCAACATAAAAATTTCGATTCATAACAAAATAATAATTTCCCTTACTGACTGATTTCTATGACTTGTGTTATATGTAAATCTGAAATGTATTTCATTATAATGTGATGATGGATTTCATTTAGAACAATTAAAAGGGCCAATACAATATGTACTGTTTGTGTCTATAAACAAGAGACAAAAAATGATGAAATATTGATGAGACTTTTTTTGGAATTAAGAAATGTTTATATTATATGATTTTACTGTCCAAAAAACTCCAAATGTTATGATAAAATATCTCCAACAAAACATTGTTATAACACCATTACATAAATCGCCACTTTACTCATCACAAAACAGAATTTCAAAGTCCAAAATTTAATGCTGCTACATTTTTCTACTTAAATCTTCCTTCATTTATTGTTAATTCCAGTATAACACCAAAATTTTGTTATATAAATGGTGGAAATATTTAGAGGATTTACTGTATTTTTTTATCCAATATTTTTTTGTCCAAATCACATTTTAAAATACCGGTATTGTTGTTACAATGAACTAAAGACATTATTTTCCTACATCAAATCCCACACATCACTTTAAATCAAATAAATTCATTCAGTGTAAAATTTTGAACTTGCATTTGGCTTCAACTACTTGAATTAAAAGTGTTTTTTTTGGAAATGAAAAATAACAGATAATGTGTGATAATGTTTTTTGAAGTGAAATATATGTCATATACATTACCACTAGCAAATTATTAATTACCAAACCCCAATTACATGTGTTTTCACTAACCCATACAAGAGTCCTAAAAACTCAATTGTTTTTTATTATCATTACATTATATTAAATAAAATACCATCCTAGGGACAGTTGTTCAAAACTTGATAACTTTAATAAATTGATTTGTCCACACTTCAATTCTGAACAATAAAAAATTCTAAAAATAATCACTGAAAATATTGATAATGAAAAATTAATTTCATCAAACTTCAGCATTTTATCATAAAATTATAGATTTGATAACAATATTGATATTTATTTATAATTTGAATTTGTGTTAATCATTGTTTAAACCTATCTTGTTTTGAACAACTGGATCGAGGATAAAAACATCGTATCTGCGATTTCTCACACACATAAAAGTGGTTCACAAATTTGACTGCAACTTCTCAAGATAAAACAATCAGAACCTTATCATCCCTAATTAAATATGGTCTGGTCTAAAATTGGCCTGATTCATTTATAATATAGGGGTGACAAGGTCAACAAAACAATACAAACATTGTCTTAATATATAATAAAACCTTGCTACAAGTCTATCAACAATTTTTACAACTTGCTTGTAGCCACAGTACAGTAAAACATCCTTATAACACTCCCCGATAACTTTTCTACCTTATAACGCTGCACCTGATAACTTTTCTACCTTATAACGCTGCACCTGATAACTTTTCTACTCAAGTTGCTAAAAGTCTCAAAATCTGTTTCTTCTGTCTTAAAATCAATATTAAACTTTAGGTCAATTTGAATAAAATCAATATTTGTCTGAAAAATGACTGCTGTATATATGCCCTTTTATTTATAAATTCTGTATAGAGCCAAAATCTGGCTGAACAAATAATGGCTATACAACAAGACTTCATGTGTGTGTGCGTGTGTGTGTGTGTGTGTGTGTGCGTGTGCGTGTTTCTGTCATTATAATCAGGCATTTCTAACAAGAATTCAACAAAAATAATCATAATGAATAAATAAAATACAAAAAGAACTTGTGAGATTTTTAACCGAAATCAGCTGATCAATAAAAAGTCTTAAAACTCGAATAAAAACAAACTTATATATATCTATCAAAGAAATCATTTGAGATTTACAAAATGAGCAAAAAATTATGATGAAGATGGCAGTCAAGAAATTAATAACTAATGTTTCCATGGATTTCAGTTTAAGAATAAATACTGTGAGAATTTATGAAATTTAAAGTATATCCGATTATATCAATAACCAGATTGTTTTGAGTTGCCTCCCTTTGAGCATTTGTTTAAAAAATAAACCTTCACTGATGCTAGTTTTTCTCATTTCTAATTTTTTCTGTTTACAATTAATAAACTTTAGATCTAAACTTTAACAAGGAAAAATAACAGTTTATTCACAAAATTTAACATATACTGTTAAATATTTTAAATATAACCTCATCATAAAGAGCGAGTCATGATTTACCTAATTAAAATATATAATTTTTATATTATAATTTGTATAATTATATATAGAATTATTTACAAGAGATCATGCAAATGAACAAAAAAATCAATTCAGTTATTGATAAATTAAAATGTATATAATATAAAAACGGATTGGAATGTGTATGGAGATTGTTTTTTTTTTATTTCGGAATGTATCAACTAATTCAATTTACAATTTCAATCAGTTTTACAGAAAAAAATCAGAACATGAGCAATGTTTTCTAGGCCAAAATTTCCCCAATTAATGATTATAACATTGAATTTTATATTGCTAAACAGAACAGTGACAGCTAAAGATGAAAATTTATGTTTTTACTTATTTATGCCCAGATCTAACTGTAAATGTCTACCCTTAGACTGACAGTCTCAGCATTTAAGTTTTTGTTTTTTTTTTTTTAGTAAAAACAATAAATCGTAAAATTTAGCTCTTCAAGTCATGCATTAGTCAAGATGAATCTCCTTAGCAACCATAGAGCAACACTGCTTTATACTTAAAAAAATAAATATATTTTAAGTCTTCTGTAATTTGTAAGTTCTTCCAATAGAAGGAGAACCTCTTTCTAATGTTTTTAACAGAGATGTCCTTCTTCCTTGATCTTCTTCTTTTGACTTTTTTGGATCATACCATTACTAAGAAGGGGTGATAGAAAGGGGTGGAGGAATCTAACTATGAACATATTGAAAATGATTTAAAATAATGACATGACATGAAATGATAATACAACAAATACATAAACAACTTTGAATAATTAAAAATTGTGACACGGAATGACGCCTACTATACTAATGCTCAAAATATAATATGGTAAGTAAGAGAAATGAATTCCACAGATTATTGCATTATTTTTGTCGCTTGCTTTCTATTTATAATATAAATTGCCAATTTTTGTTTCAAAAATTTCTATATAGTGAAAAAAATGTGAATTAAATAGCATAGTACTGAATTAAGACTAGAGTGATTGAAATACTGTTAGAGTCAATGTGACTGTAACAGTGAAACTATGGAAAATTTTCGTAAAAAATCCAATAAGCTATTGGTTAAGATTAAATTAATGGTGTTTAATGTCCTAAGTCTTTAACTTGAAGTCAGTTCAGGAACAGTGGAGGAAACTGGAGCCCTTTGAAAAAAAAACCCACTGATGTTCTGGAAATAAACGGACAAATTTTCTCACACTAGGAACTGCCAGCGTGAAATCCAAACTTGGTAGAGAGGTGTTACGACTCATAAATGTTTGTTTTATATATACTACTTGGCCAACAAGGCCCCTCAACAACCTTTTGTTCACATAATTGCACCTCTTAATAAATGATCAATTTTGTAAATTATTATAAAACATTTCTGCAGAAAGTAAAACAGTTATGCCCACAGGGATTTTTACATGATAAAAATAGAGGTGTTTACAACAATGATTTAGCATATGATGACAAGTTACTTTTTTGTGTGAAAAGGATCAACAATTCACCAGAATGTTCAACATGTAAAATCGCCAAAGCAACATAATAAATCAAATGTACACAGTGATTTTCAGATATAAAGTTTACTGGATTTTTTTCTGAAAATTTTCCGCCAATCACCATTACAAACACAAAAACTCAAACAGATAATAAAACAAAGAATGCTACAATTCAAACAGAGAGACTAGATTTAAACCTGTATTATTTAATAAAGCAAGAATATATATCATGAATCTTTTTTTTTTAATTGGTAATAAAAAAAACAGTGAACAGTAGCACTATATATATAATGATCCAAATGTGTTAAATGTTAATGAAAATCTATTATATTTTATATATATATTCCTGTAAACGTTTTTATATAATTCTAATTTGTACCCAGATTTTGGTGATATTCCATGCAATCTGACATTCGTTACATCAAATGATTTATTGACTTACAACATTGTAACTCGGTACCTAGCCATGTTGATTGTTTTTGAACTAAGAAATCTAATTTGTTTCAAACTGTGCCAATCAATTATTGTTTGTGAAAAAGCATAAAATTTTTATTGTGAATGGGCCCAAAAAACTGGACCTTAAAATGACCAAGCAAGAGCCCTGTGTGTGCTCACCTAAGAAAAAGGGAAATATTTGGAACTTCTTACTGAACTTTAAAAAATATCAGCTGTTTAATAATGACTGCAGACATATACCATGTTAAGCAAATGATTTCATTGATGTTGAACATGTCCAACTTAATAAATATATAAATCATAATACACACAGTCGCTGTATTGAGAGTTATTTTATTTATTTATTTAATTTTTTTTTGGCATTTTTGTATAAAAGAAGAAGAATTTGCTTAATAAACAAATGCATTTGAAATTTTGAAACAAAAATTCAGCCAAAGCAGAAGTTTGAAAAAAAAAAAAATTCATTTAAAGGGCATAACAGATATAAGCTCATTGATACTGTTAAGGTCAATGCAAATAGGATGAATATTAAAATATTTCATTGACTTCAAACTTTAACTTGTTTTGCTAAAATTTGTTCTTTTTTTTTCACAAGGACAAATTTTTATACTATATTTCAAATGTTTTCAGAAACAGAATATAACAGGTAACAAATTACCAAAAAAATAATAATAATGATGTTTATCAAAAATTTAAAATTATAATAAATTTCTTTATAAAATACTCAAATCAATATTTCAATTTTTTTATATCAATTTAAAAAAAAAATCATGTTATCACAAAATGAAAAATACATGTATAATGATTCTGAAATTGAGAAGGAAGAAAAATTGTTAATTTGTTAATTGCACTGCATAGTAATTTGTGTACCCACTAAAATAATTATAATGATTATATATAGATAGATATATATAGATATCTCAATAGCTGATTTGTCAACAACAAAATATCTTTATCACTGGGATAAAAACCACAAAATAAATAAATAATTATGATCACAGAGCACTTATAACAACATAAACAAATATATAATAACCATAACCAAATATAATAACTGATCCTTATAGAGAGATGATCTATCTTTAATGATTGTTTTCCCGATTTGTTTTCTTCTGGTCCAGAAGCTGAAGGGGTGTCCTCATTAAATAGGGGATTTCTGACCTCCATTTCACCAGTCTGAAAAATACAGAAAATTCAAAACAAAATTCAAAACAACTGAGTTGATGAGTGAATGATTGATTGGTTGGTTGTAATGTTGTTTAACTTTGCAACAGCAATTTTTCAGCTATTAGCAATGAGAGCAAGATAATTAATCTCTATGGATTAATCTAAGAACGAGTTCATGTGTCTGTGATGTGGGTTGAGTTCATGTAAGTTTGTGATGTGGGTTGATTCATGTAAGTCTGTGATGTGTGACGAGTTCATGTAAGTTTGTGATGTGGGTTGATTCATGTAAGTCTGTGATGTGGGACGAGTTCATGTAAGTCTGTGATGTGGGACAAGTTCATGTAAGTCTGTGATGTGGGTTGAGTTCATGTAAGTTTGTGATGTGGGTTGATTCATGTAAGTCTGTGATGTGGGATGAGTTCATTTAAGTTTGTGATGTGGGTTGATTCATGTAAGTCTGTGATGTGTGACGAGTTCATGTGTCTGTGATGTGGGTTGAGTTCATGTAAGTCTGTGATGTGGGTTGAGTTCATGTAAGTCTGTGATGTGGGACGAGTTCATGTAAGTCTGTGATGTGGGACGAGTTCATGTAAGTCTGTGATGTGGGTTGAGTTCATGTAAGTCTGTGATGTGGGACGAGTTCATGTAAGTCTGTGATGTGGGTTGAGTTCATGTAAGTCTGTGATGTGTTGAGTTCATGTAAGTCTGTGATGTGGGACGAGTTCATGTAAGTCTGTGATGTGGGACGAGTTCATGTAAGTCTGTGATGTGGGACGAGTTCATGTAAGTCTATGATGTGGGACGAGTTCATGTAAGTCTGTGATGTGGGACGAGTTCATGTAAGTCTGTGATATGGGACGAGTTCATGTAAGTCTGTGATGTGGGACGAGTTCATGTAAGTCTGTGATTTGGAACTACGAAGTGTGTATAATGGACTGTTTGTACTACCACTCACTCAGGGTGACCATTCGTTAAGGTGCTAGCTCCCGGGTCAATATGCCACAGACAAGCATAATACTCCCCAAGTCACATTATTCTGACTTAGAATGGACCAATCGGTGCTCTGTCTGCCTAATGCTGGTTGACTGAATGAGTAAGCCACTTAAATATTAAGCAAGTGAACAGTTAGGATTGTAATAATGGTGTTTTACCTCAGATTCTTTCAATAAAATTGAGTCTGTTCTGGGATGATAGAGGAAACTGGAGTGCCCAGTTAAAACACCAACCTTTGGAAAATGGCAAATGAATTGACCAATTTTCTTACACAAGAATCTGCCTGAGCAGGATTCAATCCTAGACAATGTGAGATACTGTGATCTGTAAACATGTGCTTTAGACCAATTGGCTACGAGACCCGCTTGTAAGTGATTAGACTTCCAGTTCTTATTGTTCAAAACATATAATCTAGATGATGTCATCTATATCTAGATGTCACCAGCTATAGTTGTTAAAACAGATATACACACCATATAATAGGGTTTTCAATAAACCATGTAGTGTTCAGTAACATTTGTGCAAAAGCTATTATTTCCAATGGATACAGTAACAGTAATTTTTTCTCAAAAATCTTTGTTATTCTGGGAAAATCCAAAATAATCTTTTTCCAAAATTTGAAATAAAACATTGTTGGATTTTTATCATAACAGCTTTAAACACTTGATGATATGTATATAAGTGATTAAGTAATAATATATATTATTAATTAGATACAAATTTCAATATTTGATCACACATGACCGAAGTTTCCACAAATTTACAATTACAAATAGCCAATTTCCAAAATTTGTGAAAATATGGTCCTTTTTAAGTATTTTTCCACAAATTTACTAAACTGTGTTATTTTTGAAAGAATTTCTCAAAAATTAGTAGCCAATGTTGATTTTGGCTACCAGAAATGGAAACGTAGCACATGACACCATATACAACTGTGCTGTTAGGAAGTCCTCTACAATAATTCAGAGTTTCCAGACCCATACATACCGGAGCCAATCCTGGACATTCGTATACAGTATAATCTCCTTCTTCATTCTCCTCTTCAGATTCATCCTCGGATGCATCATGTTTCATTTCTCCATTTGCTCTGATTAAAAAAAAGAAATAGAAATTTTAAATATAATTTCAAAATCAACATTTTTTTAACACAGTTTAATTTAATAATTAAAGTGACATGTTTAAAATAACTGATCTACTACTGCATACTTAATTATACATAATTATACATACTTCTCCATGACAATCATTTTCACCATGGCAATTATTTTTTGTACCCACTTCTGATTGGTCAATAATACTTACTTCTCCCATGACAATCATTTGTTGTTTTTGATGCTGATAGTGGTACATTGTGCACTTTGGGCTAGTTTTCAATAATACTTACTTCTCCATGGCAATCATTTGTTGTTTTGATGCTGTACGTGGTACATTTGTGCACTTTGGGCTAGTTTTCTATCTCCTGGTATGGGTGCCGTTCTCTCTTTTGTAGGTCCGGTCACACCATATGCAGGATATTCCACTCACTTGCAGCTTTCATTTTATGAAGTCTACAATTACAAAAACAACAAAATATAAATTCACATTTATAATGTATAACTGATGATCTAAACACACACACACCCACACACACACACACACACACACACACACACACATCAAATTAACACTTAACTATATTTAAAATACATTATATTAGCAGTGTAAATATTCATTTTGCTAAAAGCTTGCTAATTTGGCTATTAACTTACAATGAAATCTTCATCGATAGACATTGATATAAATATTCTTTACCACATAAAACTGATATTCATACTTTCAATCAATGGTCATGCAGTAATTGAAATCTATATTTTCAGAATAAAATTAACCACAAAATGTTATATCTATTATTTCGGCAATTATTTATACAACCACAGACATTAATATTTAAACATAGAT
>JARBDR010000135.1:971758-1189656 GCA_029721355.1 Tegillarca granosa
AAAGATTTAGTTTATTCAACACTATCACAAATTTAAAACATTAATTTAAATTAACAGTCAATAAAATTTGGCAGTTTTAAATAATTAAAATCGGAAAAAGGAATTGAAAACTATACTGAGTAAACAACAGGACAAAGGCATGAAACAATACAAGTAAAAATTTAACAGTCAAAGAAAACAACATATATTGATGGAACAACAACATACCAGTTCGTCCAAATCACATCCCACAAAACAAAGTAAAAACTTTGAAAGCTGGCAAATTTAGTTATACACGTGAACCTCCGCCAAGGATTGAGGCCGGGTGCTCCGGAAGGTAAGCACCTCCTGTCTAGCTAGGTACACCCGAACGTGCAAGTTAACATCGAAGAAAGGAACAAGGAACTATGGTAAGTCAATATCCAGTAGTTTGGATACAGTGACTAATACTTATCGACAATTTTGTGATGACGGCCATAAAATATATTGTTTATCATAAATTAATTAAATTCTGTGACAGTGGCGAGTACTACAGTAAAACTCAGTGGTTTGTTTAATTATAATGAAGAAAAACCCCTCCCTAATTAGAAAGGTTAATGATCGAAAGGGAAATTTTTACAAAGAAAATAGTTTAGAATTTTACAGGTTTTATAAACTTAATGACTATGTAGCCTTTAAGGCACAGGTTTAAAATGGAGAAAAGGTTCTTTATTTACAAATATAGAATAAATATTTTCTTCACAAATATCTAAATAAACAATTAACAGGAGGTGCTTACCCTTCCGGAGCACCAGGCCTCACTTCCTTGATGGAAGTTCACGTGTATAACATATTTTGCCAGTTGCAAAGTTTTACTTTGTTTTGGGATTGTGAGATGGACAGGGACTGGTAGTTGTTTGTTGATTAATATAGAATGTTGTATCATTTTTAAATTAACTATAAAATTGAGATGACCAAGATTGTGTTCATGGAAACTAGTTTTAACGCGTAGAACATATAGAATAAATTTTTGTTTTTATGACGCTTTGATAGAATGACATTATAAAATGTGGAAGTTGTCTCCTCCATTGAATAAAATCACCAGTGTCAAAATGGGCAAGTTTGGTATTGCTTAACGAACTAAACGTTAACACCATCTTAATATCACTTCATAATTTAAGGTAAATTAATTTAAGGTTAAATGCCAATAAAAGGGATGTAGCCAATTATGATCTAAGAAGAAGTAACTTAGCATAAATCTCACAAACTTCCCAACGAAACAAACTTAATTTAAACTTTTTGGCATTTAGTTTTATCTGATCTAAAAAAAATTAAGAAGTTTTAAAAACTTCTATATGTTTTCTAGGATCTCGATTTTTTTCGGCTATGGAGTACTGCAGTGTTTCCATGTTATATTTAGACCCACCCACACACCAACCCCCGAATTATCTCCTATATAAGATTATTACGCGACCAGTTTAGGAAATAAGATAAATTCACATAATTAAGATATATGAGTCGAGTAATTGAAAGCTGCGTTAGTTAACTTTATAACAAAAATGCCTAAAAAATTCGATGCCATATGTGCACATTTCAGAAAATTTTCTCATCAGTGACACTATAGGCCGAAAAAGTTGATAAATAAAAAAAATTGTAAGTTAAACCTAAAATGCTATGACGATATATAATACATTATGGACAATTGTATGTATTATTTTTAAACATTTAAATAATTTGTATCATTTTGGAAATTTAGATTCATATTTTAACTGTTTGGCCTATGTTTTTTATCTATCAAACTTTCGGTCTTAGTGTCACTGATGAGGAATGATTTCCCGAATGTGCACATCTGGCACATCAAAATTTAACTGGTATTTGTTATATATTTAACAAATATTGACCCACATTAGAGGCAAATTTTCGCTAATCTACTGGTTTATAAGCTCACAGAACATTCAAAAATAAGGCCTTTATTAATAAAAACATTTCAGATCCTAGTTTCACAACCATTCCTTTACTTGGATTTTTTCTTAACTTAATTCTTGTAAATGTGAAGTCTTGATATTTTGGTTAATGTTTTTTATACTCAGGAATTATAATTGTCATTGTGAAGTACACTTCAAGCTATAACTTCTGTATTTAGTTTTATCATAGATGGCATTTTTTTTTTTTTTTTTTTTTTTTTTTTTTTTGTAATTTAAAAACAGATCACCAAAGTTGGCTAATTTTAAGCTAAGAAAAATCTTAGTTAAGGAACGTCCGTGAAACCGGGTCAGTTCTTAACGATACAATTCTAACTCATAATTTGATGGCGACAAGTATTCCGTCTATAGTAGAATAAGATATATGACAGAAGATTTTCAGATTTAAAAAAACATCAAACTAAAAAAAATGGTTTTATAATTATTTCTCAACTCTTCGTTTTTCGTTGAATTCAATCTAAAATGAATAACTTTAGCTTTGTTATGAGAAAAACAAAACGCAAACAAAAATATTCAATAAAGTTTTTAAACTTGTTTTTAAATTTGAGGGTTACGCAATCCATTGTGATGACTCACAAATATCAAGGAATAACATTGATTATTCCATAAATGTGTTTTACCAACAAATATAGATTTATAACTGTTCTCTTAGAGGAAAGAAAGATTGCTGTCTTAAAGTCTTAGGGACATATTGTTTTAAGTTATAAACTGATAACGATCTCAAAAATTTATTCATTAAGTGAAAAAAAACTGAATCAAATTTTAATTATGGCTGTTTAAGATTTAATTCCTTAAGGAGTTTAGTCTGAAAGAAAATGAAAATAATTTTTAAAAAAATGATTTGAATTTATAACACAAATGGGCTGTTGTATCTTATAAGAAGTCAAATAATAACCAGCACACTTAAAACTGATTTCTCTGTTTAAGTGACAGCGAATGCATCTCTGTTTGTTTCTAATGCACTACTGGGATCGATTTAACCAATAATGGATAAAACTTTAGCAGTTTTTAGTTTCTATATTTTTGTTTCTTTATAAAGTTTTTTTCTTTTTTTCCATATCTCCTACAATGAGTCATCGTCTTATTTTTGAAGCTTTGTAAGATGTATATGTTTCTTAGGTACAAGAAAACGTTCGTATGACTT
Source organism: Tegillarca granosa (assembly GCA_029721355.1). Classification (NCBI taxonomy): domain Eukaryota; kingdom Metazoa; phylum Mollusca; class Bivalvia; order Arcoida; family Arcidae; genus Tegillarca; species Tegillarca granosa. The sequence goes on from JARBDR010000135.1 coordinate 974,843, forward strand.
CAAGCCTCAACTTCAAAATTATTTCTGAACTAAGATTTTGCCTTAATTAAAATCCATTTAATTTGAAGCCTTTCTTAAAAATATTAATTGTTAATACATGCAGGAATTTAAGGCTACATATTGAAGATCAGATGATACTTGAAAACATCTGCATTGAGTTTTTTTGTTTTTTTTGTTTTTTTTTTTTTTTTTTGTGCCAAAAATATTTTTATTTTATAATAAAAAAAAAAGAAATAGAAAAAAATAGAAAAAGATTAACAAATTTGCTAAATCTAAGATAAGGAAAATCTTACTTAAGGAATAAATGTGAATCTGGTCCCGGTTTCCTTAACTTAATTTTGGCAAATTTCAAATTTAATAATTTGGTTAATTGTTCAGATATCAAAAAATTAAGGTGTCATTTTAAAGATGTCTTTAAGCTTTTAACATCTGTTCATATTTAATCACAATGTTTATTTGTAACTCAGAATAAGATTGCCGACATTTGCTCAATCTAAGTCAAGGAAAATCTTAGTTAAATGATTGTGAAACCGGGGCCTGGTCCCGGTTTGACAGTTTTTCTTAACTTAGATTTTCTTTAACCTAAATTTAGGAAAATTTACGATCTCTATTAAATAACAATTAAACATTTATCATAAAACTAAATACAGATGATAAAGCTTGAAGTGATCTTCAAAATGACAGCTTGAATTCCTGAATATCTTAACAATCAATCACAATTATTAAGATTGCAAATTTGCTAGATTTAAGTTAAGAAAAATATATAAGAAATATTAAGGAATGCATATAACCGAAGCTTTGGACTTGGATCTAACGTCACCTTAAATTTTTACTCGAGGCCAAATCACTTAAAACCTATTAGCTCGATCATTAGGACTTATAGAATCTGTCTTTGAGTTGAGAGATAAAAATTTAATCTGAGGAGTGAAATTCTTAATTTTTCAGTCTGAGGATTGCCTAGGCTACCCATCTCTTGTATATTTCTGTTTCAGTAATTTTTTTATCGTCAAAAATATCCGACAACTACGAAAAAAGTAATGACCTTTGCCAAGTTTATCTTTATTTTTTTACAGTTTAAAATTTCTTTTTATATGTTGGTTATTCTCGTAGATTGTTTATTTGTTCATGAAAATTAGCGTTAAACAGGTCAGGCAGTTAATGCGATTTTGATTGCTTGGTACAAAATGTATCTGCTTCAAGTTTAAAGTTGATGACGTCACGGAACAGTTAACTATTTAATGAATTGAAATCATCATAATTGTACTAAGATATACCTACCTTGGGTGCTTGTGGTACCGGCGCAGGTTTTTTGGAGGTACTCCATGGTTGATACACAAGGTCAAGATAACAGTGCATACGGGCCACTTGTTGAGGTGTGAAATTGTTCTGACAATCGTCAGCTGAAACAATGAGTATTATTACAATCTTAATATTACTCTTTATAACACAAACTTTGGGTAGCCGACGTAAGTTTAAGTTTATTTTTCAATGAACTAAAATGTTTTTAATTCTACAATGATGTAAATGGCTGTGACGTCATAAATGACAATTTACACGTGCCAACGTTTGCTATGGCGGATGCGTATCTCTCGCACTTTAGAGAAAAAAAATCAAGGTATCGATTTGTTTTTGCTTCATATGGAATCTTTGTTGAGTTTTATCATTGCGCATTGCAAATCACGCTCGAACATGGAGGTCGCCACATTAAAAGCACAAAGCCAAAGACAACTTAAAAAGATTATTTTTAGTAAAATGCTGCTAAGTTCGACAAATCTTTTTCAACAGCTTTTAATATACCAACTTATTAATTTTCTTAATTTCATTACTAGATATAATGTTCCCGAGGGATTTTTTACCTTTATCACGTCAAGTAGTCATCCAAGGTAAATGAGACTTTAAATTGGATTTAAACATTTGTGGTTTTCATCTATTTACAAATGACCAATATCATTGTATCTTTTAAGTTTTGAAGGAGATGAAAAGTTATGACCTTTGCTCAAAATGAGTAGATTGTTAAGGCTTGTACCTAGTGCTGTGAAACAAACTTGTTCGTAGATTAATCTTTACAGGTCAATAACTTTGTTCTTGTCGCGAATAATTGAATAACTGATGATGCGACGTTAAACAACAACAACAACAATCTTGTTTTTATATACGAGTTTTTTTTCATGTGTCACAAAGCGTTTTTAGAATTTTATCGTTAATACAATCAAAAGATGCAATATGAAAAAGCATGATTTTTTATGTGTTTTACGATAAAATTCAAAATATGCTTCAACACACATGTAGAATATTTGTAGGAAATGAATCCTTCATTAAATGAAAAAAACCTATTCTTTAATCTAATAGACAATTGGTTAAATCTCAAGCAAATTGAAACTAAGATGTTCCGTTAGAGGGCGCTTTATGTCGCTCGGCATCTGAGGCGTCCCGAACGAAATGACTGTCAGATTATTCTTTACTGCGGCTTCCCGAACCAAATGACAATTCAGATTATTATTAAGCCTCCCGAACGAAATGACAAGTCGGGTTACAACAATTAATCTTTAAATGGCGAAATTGATTAATTTTCACACAAATTACATTCAAAATTACTTTAAATTTTTAAATAAAATTCTATTTAGCAAACTTAAGTGAGTAATCAAATTTAATTATCTCGAAAGTACTCCGTAACCCGTGTGTGTGACAATGTTTTCAGATATGGTGGTACAATTTAATAAAACATTTACCTACATCAAATTCCGACACACGATGATGCGACACCGCATGAGTCTCGTGTTCTTATAATGATAAAATTCATCGATAAATTATACATTAAAATCATTTATCAAAAGCATGCTGAGATAAGAGATTTATAAACATTCAGAAATCTTTAGAATACAATCGCTGATAAAATAACAATAACTTCAAAGAAATTGGTCCATTTTTCTGCGTCATGTGTGAGAATCTATTATGTGACCTTCTCATATAGGGTACATATAATAAAGGGTACGATTAAACCAAGCGTTTCAGCTACCTAGTTCATTTCCTTTTCACGTTATGTTCGGTAATTCAAAACTCTATATAAATTAATAATGTGTTAATTTTTAACCTAGGGCTATCAAATTTATTTCAAAAGGCGATTTTTGTGTAATGAAAAATTGGTTTATCTAAATGTGATTAATACTTTTTTTATAGAAAATTAGTTTTTCATTTAAATTTCACTCTTTTTTTTCTTTATATAAATCTGGTGTTCACGATCAGACGATTCACAACATGTGAGGAAAAAGTCAGACTCAATTATTTCTAAATTTATACAAAAATGCAAAATATTTACATCCCAGGTGTTTTGGGAGTAAGAAAAACAACATTAATCATTTTGAATTCTTTAAAATTTTTAAGCTCTGACAAGAGATTATTAATTTTCTATTAGCTTTGATATTTCAAGCGTCTCGGGATAAAATCCATACACATATCGCTGTATAAGGATTGCAAACAATTCGTGCATAGACTTTTTTATTTTTTATTTTTTGATATTTTTTTCTTGAGAAATGCTGACGAGGTATTTTGTAGATACATCATAATCGTTGATGGCATTATATTTATTCCTACATCACGCTGTGATTGTTACGTGCATTTTTGTCCGTAAACCAGGGATTCTAATTGAAGTTAGACTATTCGGACTTTTTTATGTTTGTCAAAATAAATAATACACATTTTTAATAATAATAATTGGTTGACCAACGCATGGTATAAAAATGATTTTTTAATAATAAAATTTGTATGTTGTGTGGTCACTGGTACTTGGTAAAATCGCCCATACTTTAGAAACAAATCAGCGGTTTTTTTTCCGCCCGGTGTATCAGGGAAGTGGTCTGTATACGTTAATCTCATCAATGTGGTCCTAACACGCGTTTATTTCAAGTTCCCATCCGAAAGAACCATGAAGTTTATTTCATACAGTCGAGTGCTTGACAAAAGACCAGAACAGAACCACTTTTAAGTGGGTCAAACCCGGTTGGGGGGTCGAACCCACGACCTCACACTTACAGAGCGAGCACTCTACCAACTGAGCTACAGCAGTGGATATTATCTCGACTTGTCCTATACATAATTATATGGCATATGTTGATATGTCTAAAAACAATTCAGCGAATTTAAAACCCGTCGGAATCATAAATGTTTTATATCTTGTTTTTATTGTTTTTGCCGTGGCGCTTTTATTAAATGCATGGAAGGGGGTAGGGGTCTGGTGTCCAATTAGTCTAAAGCTTGCGCTAAAAATGTTTACCCTTTTTCAACGACTAAGTACGTTTCCTCCTAATGCGGATTCTAAAGTGATGGCGTTTTTCAGTTGTTGTAGTTGTTGTAAAATTGATTATGTCCCATCAGCAATTTTTTTCAGCTATTCGCGACGACATCAAGGTTATTAATCTCTATGGATTAATCTTAGAACAAGTTCATGTATGTGCATAATGTGTCGGAGTGTAGTACGGTCTGCCGTTTACTAGCGCCAATTTAGAGTGATTTTTTTGGTAAAGCCCAAGTTCACGGAGTCAGGCAGACAAGCAAACAAAAATACCGCTCCCACAGTCGATTATCCTGGCACCGGGAAAGCAAATATACCGCTCCCCCAGTCGATTATCCTGGCACGGGGTAAACAAGACGATATTATATCCTTTTAATGCCGAGACCAGGCAGAGCAACATCTCAAATTTTAAAATCTTATGTATAAACCCACGACCTCCGGCTCTCGAGGCGGACGCTCAAACACTAAGCCACCCAGGCGGTTAAAATTCTGGTAAGACTTACCCGCATAACTCATATAATTGTTGTACGGCGTGTTATGGAAAGAGGATATTCCGCAGTGAGATTTAGCTTCATCCGGGTCCCTGCAGAAAGTGTTGTTAGGCGTCGGCTCAGTGTCTGAACACAGGTCACCTAGGATCATGGAGGCTTCTGATTCAAAGCAAGGGTCATCACATTCAACCTCTGTGACTCCATGATGCACGTGATAAAGTCCAAACACGTGACCTATTTCATGTACCAAATCTTTAGAATGTTGAGGTGATCCAAATTCATTGGATCGTATAACAATCCCACCTAAACAATAAATATTAAAAAGATTAAGTTTAAAAATGATTGCAAAAGGCGTCAAACAATGCGTAAAAAATAAGTTAATCAAAAGGCGTCAAACAATACGTCAAACAATAGTCAAACAAAAGGCGTCAAACAATGCGTCAAAAATACGTTAAACAAAAGGCGTCAAACAATACGTTAAACAAAAGGCGTCAAACAATACGCCAAACAATACGTCAAACAAAAAGTGTCAAACAATGCGTCAAAAAATACGTTAAACAAAAGGCGTCAAACAATACGCCAAACAATACGACAGTAAAACAATACGTCAAACAATACGTCAGTCAAACAATACTTCAGTCAAACAATACGTCAGTCAAACAATACTTCAGTCAAACAATACGTCAGTCAAACAATACGTCAAACAAAACGTCAGTCAAACAAAACGTCAAACAATACGTCAAACTATACGTCATTCAAACAATACGTCAGTCAAACAATACGTCATTCAAACAATACGTCAAACAATACGTCAGCCAAATAATACGTCAGTCAAACAATACGTCAAACAATACGTCAGTCAAACACTACGTCAAACAACACGTCAGTCAAACAATACGTCAGTCAAATAATACGTCATTCAATAATTTGTCAGTCAAACAATACGTCAGTCAAACAATACGTCAGTCAAACAATACGTCAAACAATACGTCAGTCAAACAATACGTCACACAATACGTCAGTCAAACAATACGTCAGTCAAACAATACGTCATTCAAACTATACGTCATTCAAACAATACGTCAGTCAAACAATACGCCAAACAATACGTCAGTCAAATAATACGTCAAACAATACGTCAGTCACACAATACGTCAGTCAAAAATTACGTCAAACAATACGTTAGTCAAACGATACGTCAAATAAAACGTCAGTCAAACAATACGTCAACAAACAATACGTCAAACAATACGTCGGTCAAACAATACGTCAAACTAAAGGCGTCAAACAATACGTCAAATAATACGTCAGTCAAACAATACGTGAATCAATACCTCAGTCAAACAATACCTCAACAAACAATACGTCAGTCAAACAATACGTCAGTCAAACAATACGTCAGTCAAATAATACGTCAAACAATACGTCAGTCAAACAAAACGTCAATCAAACAATACGTCAAAGAAAAGGCGTCAAACATACGTCAAACAATACGTCAGTCAAACAATACGTCAATCAAACAATACGTCAGTCAAATAATACGTCAGTAAAACAATACGTCAAACAATACGTCAGTCAAATAATACGTCAAACAATACGTCAACAAACAATACGTCAATCAATACCTCAGTCAAACAATACCTCAACAAACAATACGTCAAACAATACGTCAACAAACAATACGCTAATCAATACCTCAGTCAAACAATACCTCAACAAACAATACGTCAAACAATACGTCAACAAACAATACGTCAATCAATACCTCAGTCAAACAATACCTCAACAAACAATACCTCAACAAACAATACGTCAAACAATACGTCAGTCAAATAATACGTCAAACAATACGTCAACAAACAATACGTCAATCAATACGTCAACAAACAATACGTCAATCAATACGTCAACAAACAATACGTCAATCAATACGTCAACAAACAATACGTCAATCAATACGTCAACAAACAATACGTCAAACAATACGTCAACAAACAATACGTCAATCAATACGTCAACAAACAATACGTCAATCAATACGTCAACAAACAATACGTCAATCAATACGTCAACAAACAATACGTCAATCAATACGTCAACAAACAATACGTCAAACAATACGTCAACAAACAATACGTCAATCAATACGTAGTTGATAAAATTTCTTTCTTGAAATAATAAAAGTTTTGTCTACTATGTTTTTCAATGACCTTTGACCTTTACTGTAGACACGATAGATGATTGGTGTCATGCTAGATCTGACGCAATCAAACAAAACTTAAAATGGACGTCATGTGTCTAGCAAGGTGAAACATAAACCTTGGAGACCGTTAAACTGAAGACACGATGTGTCGTGCTAAGTAGCTAAGTATGATACAATAGTCGTGCCAAGATGAGGATTCTTTGCATTTGATATAAAAAGATCGCTGTAACCTAAGTTTTTATATAAAGATTTTGTAGGTCACTGTGACCCTTATTTCGTGCTTCAAACTATTTTTTTAAATTTAATAATGACACCAAATCTGGATAATTTTTAGTTTCTGTGAAAAAAATAACAGCAAGATTAGCCTTTTATTGAGTACCTTGTTACATTTATTTCTGTTAAATGTCTGACTTACCCCGGGTACTAAATATAGATTTATCCCACGGAAAACTTGCTAACGCCGATAAATCATCCACGGTGTTGGGTAGAACAAAAATATTAAGATGTCTTGAACTGTCTAGGCCGATGGCTTCCTGAAGTTCGTTGACTCCCATGTAACCCCTATAAAATAATTATCAAATATTGCTTAAATGGATTGACTTTTGAATTTGTGTCCACAAAACTATGAAAGATAAAGAAGAACATCGGTGGTGTGTTTTTAAATGGCGTGAATATGTGCACTGGGATGAAATAAAAATAAATTATAAGTGAAGCTTGGTTAAAACAAGTCAAAAGAAAATTTAAAAAAAAAAAAGAAAGACCTTTCTATAATCTACTAACAGGATCGTCTGGGTTCAAATGGCTGAATCTAACAAGTAAATAAAGGCATATAAGGACTTAAACAGTCAAAATATTCAATAAATACAATAACTTTATCATACATCTCTCAAAGAAATTCAATTTTGTGGGTGTTATTCGTATTGAGGTCGGCAACACTGACCATGGACGGTTGCGCTTAAAAAGATAACAAGATTGATTTGTATCGATGTGTCGTTTATTTTTGTCAAATAAATCAAGTAAATTAAATATCGAGTTTGACGTTAATGTTTAATTGGATATTAAATGTTCATTGACATTTTTGACGAGGTAAACTCAAAACTGAGAGGACTTTAAAAACAAAACGTATGTTGTTTCTTGACCACAAACGGATATTCCAATTTTAGTTTCAGTTGTGTGAGAATTCTTTTTAATTGGCATGCCGAAGGTCGGTGTGTTTCAGCGGGCACTCTGTTTTCTTCCATTCCCGATCTGACCGCTTCGATATAAGTAAAAATAACTTGAACGGGGCGTAAAACACCATGCTTCACACCACTCATTTAAAAGTAATAGCCTTATGTGAATACTTTGCGGTAGCAAAAGCGGTCTGTAGAAGCATTTGCTATAAAAGAAATACACACCCTTAGAACTGAAAATCATTTAATTGGTAAAAACGATCATCTAAAGACGATGTAAACACTTATGGATCAACGAAAAGTCAATGTTGCTCTTAACACTTACCGATAATAAAAAGTAAACACCTACCGTTTAACATTAATGAAGGTCGCTCTCATCTTTGACTGATTTCCAAGGGGTGAAGGTCGCTCTAATCTCTTACCGATTTCCAAGGGGTGAAGGTCGCTCTAATCTCTTACCGATTTTCAAAGGGTGAAGGTCGCTCTAATCTCTTACCGATTTCCAAGGGTTGAAGGTCGTTCTAATCTCTTACCGATTTTCAAAGGGTGAAGGTCGCTCTAATCTCTTACCGATTTCCAAGGGTTGAAGGTCGCTCTAATCTCTTACCGATTTCCAAGGGTTGAAGGTCGTTCTAATCTCTTACCGATTTCCAAGGGGTGAAGGTCGCTCTAATCTCTTACCGATTTCAAAGGGGTGAAGGTCGCTCTAATCTATTACCGATTTCCAAGGGGTGAAGGTCGCTCTAATCTCTTCACGATTTCCAAGGGGTGAAGGTCGCTCTAATCTCTTACCGATTTCCAAGGGGTGAAGGTCGTTCTAATCTCTTACCGATTTCCAAGGGGTGAAGTTCGTTCTAATCTCTTACCGATTTCCAAGGGGTGAAGGTCGCTCTAATCTATTACCGATTTCCAAGGGGTGAAGGTCGTTCTAATCTCTTACCGATTTCCAAGGGGTGACGGTCGCTCTAATCTCTTACCGATTTCCAAGGGATGAAGGTCGCTCTAATCTCTTACCGATTTCCAAGGGGTGAAGGTCGCTCTAATCTCTTACCGATTTCCAAGGGATGAAGGTCGCTCTAATCTCTTACCGATTTCCAAGGGGTGAAGGTCGCTCTAATCTCTTACCGATTTCCAAGGGGTGAAGGTCGCTCTATCTCTTACCGATTTCCAAGGGATGAAGGTCGCTCTAATCTCTTACCGATTTCCAAGGGGTGAAGGTCGTTCTAATCTTTTACCGATTTCCAAGGGGTGAAGGTCGCTCTAATCTCTTACCGATTTCCAGGGGATGAAAGTCGCTCTGATCTCTTACCGATTTCCAAGGGGTGAAGGTCGCTCTAATCTCTTACCGATTTCCAAGGGATGAAGGTCGCTCTAATCTATTACCGATTTTTAAGGGGTGAAGGTCGCTCTAATCTCTTACCGATTTCCAAGGGGTGAAGGTCGCTCTAATCTCTTACCGATTTCCAAGGGGTGAAGGACGTTCTAATCTCTTACCGATTTCCAAGGGGTGAAGGACGCTCTAATCTCTTACCGATTTCCAAGGGGTGAAGGTCGTTCTAATCTCTTACCGATTTCCAAGGGGTGAAGGTCGCTCTAATCTCTTACCGATTTCCAAGGGGTGAAGGTCGTTCTAATCTCTTACCGATTTCCAAGGGGTGAAGGTCGCTCTAATCTCTTACCGATTTCCAAGGGATGAAGGTCGCTCTAATCTCTTACCGATTTTCAAAGGGTGAAGGTCGCTCTAATCTCTTACCGATTTCCAAGGGATGAAGGTCGCTCTAATCTCTTACCGATTTCCAAGGGGTGAAGGTCGCTCTAATCTCTTACCGATTTCCAAGGGATGAAGGTCGCTCTAATCTATTACCGATTTCCAAGGGGTGAAGGTCGCTCTAATCTCTTACCGATTTCCAAGGGGTGAAGGTCGCTCTAATCTCTTACCGATTTCCAACGGGTGAAGGTCGTTCTATACACTTACCGATTTGGAGAACTTGGGTCAAAACATGTTATGTTTGTATTTGCTCCTTCCTCACAACAATCACCACCATCCCACAAATGATACTCTTTATTGCATTCAAAATCACATCTTCCGTTGCCAAGGTTACCACTTAAACATCTTATAAAAGGTTCACAATCACCACCATCATTTCCTGTTTGCCAATGGTGACATTCTCGTTGACAAATGACGTCACCAACATTGGAAGGATCGCATACTAACAACACAGTCTTATGTCTCAATTCTGTACTTCTAATATTCTCCTGTCTTAATTCCCACGATATATTATAAGGACTAAATGCGTTCACCAAGGCTCTGTGTTGAGTCCGGATCTGTTTCCTTGTAACAGCTGGATGTGTTCCGTCGTCATTCATTAGATTTATAACCCTGTATCTTATTGTTTTGTTGATTCTAAGCTGAGAATTTGACAGATAACTCTTCACAAGAACAGGATCGTCACAAATCGTTTTACCGCATGGTGGAGTCTTGACCAAGATATTGTCATTTCCCTCAACAATATCTGAAGTCACTAATTCTGGTATATCTCGGGTTAATTTTCTCCATCTTTTTATATTTTCAAAACTTTCGTTAAATACAATATCAGTTTCTGGGATTGACTGCGTATTGTAAATATGATAAATTTCAGTATGATTGAGTGCCCTATTCCGTAAACGAAGATCTTCAACTGTTCCACGAAAACTAGCACCGGAAATGACGTCACCGCCTAGTCTGAGCTCTTTACATCGTCTTGTCACTATACCGAATAATCCTCCTCTCTGTTCCTTAGAGGCGGCTACCATTGCGTTATTAATATAGAATTTTAAATATGTGAGATCATATGTTACGGCAATATGCGTCCATTTTCCGTGTGTATACGGAAAACCAGGTGATAATGCAGAAAATTCTGTCGTCTGCTGTGTCTTCAATGAGAAATAATATGAAGGTTTTGGTGCATTTCCGGTACGGTAAGATTTGATTCCTAACGTCCAGATGGATTGGAATGGATGAAGATTACAAACATCTAAGAGTTCTGCAAAATAAATTACAGTCCAAAATTAAAAGATAATTAAATATGTTATTTATGCGAAGTCATGATATGGACCTGTATTTAAAATTAGGGAATGAGTAAGTATATTTAAAACGTAAGTCAAGATTATTTTACTTATATCGACGCGATAGAATGGTGGAGAAAACCGGAGTTACTGGAAAAACCACCGACCCTCGGCAAGTAAAAAATTTTCTCACATTAAGATCTGCCAGAGCGGGATTCGGACCTTGGCGGAAATAGGCACTGTACATATTATTTCACACCTTCCTGTTAAAATGTGACAAATCGATAAACATCTCTGATAAAATCGGAGATAATATGTTAAACGCGAAAACCATGACGTCACTATACTGTTTGTATTGGTACATGTTCAAGTATGCATAAATAATACGAAGTCAAGTAACACCGAGGTACAACCCGAGTTAGTAGTTCAGGTACAACCCTAGTTACTTCAGGTACACCCGGAGTTAGTTCAGGTTCACCTCGAGTTACTTCAGGTACAACCCGAGTTACTTCAGGTACACCCCGAGGTACTTCAGGTACACCCCGAGTTACTTCAGGTACAACCCGAATTACTTCAGGTACAACCCGAGTTACTTCAGGTACACCCCGAGTTACTTCAGGTACAACCCGAGTTACTTCAGGTACAACCCGAGTTACTTCAGGTACACCCCGAGTTACTTCAGGTACAACCCGAATTACTTCAGGTACACCCCGAGTTACTTCAGGTACAACCCGAGTTACTTCAGGTACATCCTGAGTTACTTCAGGTAAAACCTAACCAGCTAATAACAAAACATGTATTTAATATTGAAAGATGACAATAAAGCTAATTCTCCATTCTTTAACTCAGACAAACTCTTTTGCATCAGTTTTAAACCCGATTGACTTCTTTCTGTATGAGATATGTATGTATGTCTCTATCTGACTCGATAAGCTATAAAGCTCTTTAACTGGTTAAGATGTCAACTCAGCCGTGAAATTTTACAATATATTCTTGTTTTGTATTTAACAATATTTAATTTCGAAATTTTGTTAAATCAGCTGATTTTTCAGATCATCACCGATAATTTGTTACCCCCATACATTTGTACAAGTTAATTACGGGTCTTTTCCGTCTTTCGGTTTGTAGAGTAATTTTTGAACGCCTGAATTAAAAACCGACCACTCATCATTTGCAATTTACACAATGTTTTTCAGTAATTCCAAAAGTTCAAATGAGAGTCACGATAAACAAATAAACAAACAAATAAATAAACGAAAAAACGAATAAATAATTAATTAAAAATAATGAATAAATAAATAAATAAATAAATAAATTTTACTTGAAACGGAGTTTTAAACCTGTCAAAACAAAACCGCATAAAATCAAACTTTGAGCACTAGTAACTGCCAACTAAATCACATTATTATCCCCAAATCAAAAATTAAATACTAATCGCCAACTAGTACACTAAAAATACTATAATATACTACAAACTCACTCATATCTATATGATGAATAATAGATAATGGGTCTTAACGATCGACGGCCATCACTAGTAAATGTAGAACAAATACGACTCAGTTTCCATACTTTACTTATTTATTTATTTATATATTAATTTATTGATTTATTTATTTGTTTATTTATTTATTCATTTATTATTCCATTTATTTATCTATTCATTCATTCATTCATTCATTCATTCATTTATTTATTTATTTATTTATTTATTTTTATTTATCTATTCATTCATTTATTTATTTATTCATTTATTTATTTATTTTTATTTATTTATTCATTCATTTATTCAATGTTCCATTTATTTATTTATTTATTTATTTGTTATATAATTTATTTATTTATTTATTTATTTATTTATTTATTTATTTTGTCACAGAAATGGTTTTGATATTATGCGAGGACGCCCTAATCAAAGCTATTTCACTCATGTCGTCTAATTCCAAAATGTGGAGAAAATCGGACTACCCTGAAGTGACCATCAACTTACAGCAAGTAAGCCGAAAAACTTCCTCAAATTAGAAATGTTAGAATCTCTCCATGTGGGATTAAAACCTAAGGTTAGAGTGGTGCATTCCTACATTTACGGGTTTTTGACCACTTGACCACCACGGACTCAGTGCGTTAGTAACTCAAGATATATAGGCAGAACATTCGTTAAAAATAGTATAGCGCTTAAAAAATCACAACTACGTGAGAACACCTCTTTTAGTATAAAATAATAATAAATAAATAAATAAATAACAAATTTTAAAAAGCATGATCTGTATGGCCACAAACTCATATTGAACACGGCCTTGAGTCAAAGAAAACGTGACAAAAGGAAACAAAAAAGTAATCCAAGACTTTCTTGAAAGTAGACCACTGCGGTAGCTCAGTTGGTAGAGTGCTCGCTCCGTAAGTGGGAGGTCGTGGGTCACCGGGTCTGACCAAGACTTGAACATTGGTGACTTTTCTGTCGCGAAGCACTCGGCATTAGGAAATGGAAGTCACGGGGTCCTTTCGAGGAGACCCTGAAAACTGACGTGGCCGCTAAAGAACCCTCCCTGCACATTACCCTAAGCGCACTTTAAAGGCCAAAATTTCTGTAACTTCACCTATATAGGTGAAACGTTCATGACTGGGACAAAAATCCCCATTTAATCAAATCAAATCTTGGAAGTTGCGAAACAAGGATGTCTGAATTTGATCACGTATCAAGAATAATTTCTCTCTCATAAGTAATACTTTATTTCAACAAAGTCACAGAAATACACATCTATCTGGTTTCTGTCTCTGCTGTCTTACCAAATCGATAATACAAAGTCTTGATTTATGTTCATTTCGCAGCATCTACAAATGACCTACTTTGGGTGAAAGTTATGGACATTGTACGTTTGAGATCAATTATATTGTCGTGAGCGTGTTAGTTCTCAGACTCTAAATGACCCTGTATTACGTACATAAACAGACGACGAGACAGTCATATTTTGTGGCGGGAAACTGTATGAGTCATCTTGGACAAATGAATTATTTGTATATATATCTCTCAAAACCAATTTCAGCAAACGAAATGACTTATGGAATTACGGAAGATTTTTGAGATTATGTATACTTTTTTTCGCTAGTCTAGCACACACAAAACAGTTTTGACAAGTGGCTATATATTAGGGACCCCTACCCCATGTTTCGACCAATGCTTATGTTTAGACACCCTTTCCAGGATCTGACCACTGCTAACGTATAACGTTTACCCCCTCACTGATCAATGCCTATATATAGAATTCCTTTCCCGGGTTTGATCATAATTTATTTATAGGCACTTACATCCAAGCTGTAACTAATTCCTTCCCGGAGTTGACCAAAAACGTATATTCAGTAACTTTTCATGAAATGCACCTACCAACATCTATAGAAACTGAAAATTTAATTATTTTGCAGAACTTTTTTTATCTTAATTGATTGGTTGGGTTTTTTTTGGTGTTTTACGTCCGAGTCACTTACATCGAGGCGGTCAGTTCAAAGATGGTGGAGGAAACCGGAATACCCAGAGGAAACCACCGATCTTCGGCAAGCAAACTGACAAACTTTCTTACACTAGGATCTGCCCGTGTGGAATTTGAAACTAATCAACGAGAGGTACTTTGATCTATTATCGCGCGTTCTAGATCACTTGGCTACAGAGAACCCCTCTCGACAGTAAAATACACGTATCAATATCATAATTATAATGTATAGTCTAATATACTCGTTTATATATGTTTCACATAGAAATAAACCCGTAACTTCCGAGGTGTTAGCGTGATATATATTATATACATAAACTTTGTTCCGGTCCGAGGTCTCCCGAATCCATTTTTCACATTGCACATTTTGTCGCGTGACATCTTGGCTGAAGAAGACATTTTTCTAAAAATGATATTGCATTACTCCTAAAACCAATATTTAAGAACTTGTGCAATATCTGTGTATTTTGAGACAAAAATGATTTATTTGATAAAATACACGTAGGAAGCAAATTAAATATATTTGCTACAATATTTCACAATATAAGTTCAATAACCCTAAAGGTGAATATATCTACAAATTAGATAATATTATACATTTACGACGCCCTTGGGGAAATATGACTGGTGGGGGTGGACAAATCTTCATATCTCCCTCACTCCAGGGCAATAAATGTATAATATTATGCCGAACGAAATGAAAGAATGCAAGAACACTAAATAAAATTTCCAACTTTTTAATTCCAACTGTGGAAGTTGCTTGAAAAACCTACCCCCACTTTCGTTTTCGTCCATGTCCTCTGGACAGGTGAAGACCACGGTCGTTCGGAACACCTGAACGATAACTCAGTGTGTCACGTTCAAGTGGGGTAATATTATCTAACGTGAGGGTAATATCACCGCACGTGAGGGATACTCGATTTCTTGTCATCTGATCACGTGTTTTCCCAAAACCAATCACTATACGTATTTTTCAACGATTTACAAGTGAGGTATAATAATATGATTTATTGAAAAATATAATACATCAGCAAGCATTTGTAATGAAAGTAACAAAGTTTCAAAATACAATTTTTAAACAACGGTTTCCGCTGTTCTTGAAAAACAGTGTTTCAACCATGTGGGTCGCTTAAGTCATTGATTTTTAAATTAGCCGGTATTATAATGTGCGAAATCAAACACATAATAAAAAAGGTTTAAAATATTTTTATTAGGATTACCTATCATAAACAGATTATCCTCCATATGTCTGGATTAATAAAGAAATCGTTAATCTTGTTGACGTTTACAAATGTCACAAATAAAAACTGGTTTTTTTTTAAATAAGGGTGTTGGTATAGCTGGGATAGAGTGACTCAACAATTATTTAAATCACACAATGAGTACCATTCAATGTCTATGGACTTTATATCCGATGTCCATGTTCTTTACATCCAGTGTCCTTGAACCTTTTAATTAGTGTTCCTGGACGTGATATAAAGTGTCCTTGGATCTGACCTTTATACCAGTGTTCCCGGACCTTATATTCAGTGTCCGTGGACCTTATAGACAGTGTCCGTGGACCTGATAGACACTGTTCCTGGACCTAATATCCAGTGTCAATGGTCCTAATACCAAGTTCTTTGGACCTTATATCCAGTGTCACTGGTCCTAATACCAAGTGTCTTTGGACCTTATACCCAGTGTCACTGGACCTAATATCCAGTGTCCATAGTCTTTACATCCAGTGTCCCTTAACCTTATACACGGTGTCCTTGAACCTTTAACGTGATATCAAGTGTCCTTGGATCTGGCCTTTATACCAGTGTCCCCGGACCTTATATTCAGTGCCCATGGACCTGAAAGACAGTGTCCCTGGACCTTATACCAAGGGTCCCTGGACCGTATAGATAGTGTCCCTGGACCTTATACCAAGGGTCCCTGGAACTTATACCAAGGGTCCCTGGACCTGAAAGACAGTGTCCCTGGACCGTATAGATAGTGTCCCTAGACCTTATACCAAGGGTCCCTGGACTTTATAGACAGTGTCCCTGGACCTTATACCAAGGGTCCCTGGACCTTAAAGACAGTGTCCCTGGACCTTATACCATGGGTCCCTGGACCTTATAGACAGCGTCCCTGGACCTTATACCAAGGGTCCCTGGACCTAATACCCAGTGTCCTTTGACCCAATACTGTGTCCCTTGACCTTATACCCAGTGTCAGTGGACGTTATATCTAGTGTTTCTGGTCTTTAATCCATTTTTCTGAACCTTCGGAATAACCGGTGCCCTTGAACCAGCGGTTGTTTAGGTCTCCTCCGAAGGACTTCTTGACTTTTATTTCTAAATACCGAGTGCTTGGTGAAACTACATGTTTTAAAGACTTGGTCAGACTCACATACGAAACGAACATTTTACCAAGTGAGTTTTCGCAGTGGTAGAGCTTTATTTTAGAGGTTGGTTACGCATTAAGCATTATAAATAGATTAACTTTAATTGATCCTACATTTTAGTGTTACTGGCCGCCTCGGTGGTCTAGTGGAAAAGAGTCCGCCTCAAGAGCGGGAGATCTTGGGTTCGAACCCTCCGGTCGGGTGATACATCAGACTTTTAAATTTGAGATACTGCTTCCTCGCCTGGCATTTGGTATTAGAAGGATAGAGTATTGACTGGTGCTTATTGGCTGGTTCTAAGATAATGGACTGCGTGCGTGACATGCTTGTCTGTGGTATACTAACTCGGTGAGCTAGCACCCTTTCAAAAAGTCGCCCTGCGTAAGTGTTACTGCAGACAGACAATAATACGTACTTGCACATCACACTTAAACACGAACTACTTCTTAGATTATTCCATAGAGCTGTTGTCGACAATAGGGGGCCTCGGTGGCCGAGTGGTCTTAAGCGCGCGAATTACAGTGACTCTCACTGCCTGGGTTTGAATCCCACTCGGGACAGATCCTAGTGTGAGAAAGTTTGTCAGTTTGCTTGACGAAGGTCGGTGGTTTTTTTCCGGGCACTCCGGTTTCCTCCACCATTCCAGAACTGACGGCCTCGGCATAAGTGAAAGAATCTTGACTTGGGCGTAAAACACCATTACTCCACTTCACTCTTGTCGAGATTGGCTGAAAACAACATTACAAAAACAACACCGACAACAACATTACAACAACACCGACAACAACATTACAACAACAACACCGACAACACAATTACAACATTACAACAACACCGACAACACTATTACAACAACACCGACAACACTATTACAACAACAACAACAACAACACCGACAACACTATTACAACAACACCGACAACACTATTACAACAACAACAACACCGACAACACTATTACAACAACACCGACAATACTATTACAACAACAATAACACAGACAACACTATTACAACAACACCGACAACACTATTACAACAACAACAACAACACCGACAACATTATTACAACAACACCGACAGCACTATTACAACAACAACACTTTTACAACACCGACAACACTATTACAACAACAACAACACCGACGACAACAACAACTTGTTACTATTATTACTTAAACATTGATATATCAATTTTAATTCTATTAGATTATGTAGTTAAATACTTTAAGTTTCTTTGATATCGCACTTAACTGATTCGCGAAAATAAAGACTCGCGATTTATCACAATACACAGGAAAATTCGATTGTTGAAATACATTGGAAAATACTTCAACACCACAAAAATAGATGATACAAACGCGATTTTAAGGTACATTGTTTCTTCAGAAGCTATTTGATCCAATTTTCTCGATTCGATTTTATTGGTTTGAGGATACAA
Source organism: Tegillarca granosa (assembly GCA_029721355.1). Taxonomy (NCBI): domain Eukaryota; kingdom Metazoa; phylum Mollusca; class Bivalvia; order Arcoida; family Arcidae; genus Tegillarca; species Tegillarca granosa. Next base: position 993,340 of record JARBDR010000135.1, read on the forward strand.
AATAAACTAACATCATTTTTCCGAAGATAAAACGTTTTTCTCAATTTTGTACATCAAAAAAATCGTACATTGCAGTTCTTTATAAATATGATATTTAAACATATCTCACTAAATCAATTCACTCGAATCACCCGCCATTAAACATGTTTAACCCTACCCTTTATCACAGTATAAGCAGTCTCCATAGAAAGCAATTTAGGCTTTGGCATTTTTACTCGAACTTACAATTCAATTATCAAGACAAAGCGGAAGTACTTCATTTGTACATCCAACTATATTTTAATTCTGTATAAATGGTTTAAATAATTTTTTAAAGAAATGTTCAAAATGATTTGTTATTTATAGATTAATTTAATTTTTACCAAAAGAAAAATTCAACATATGAATTATGCACTCACGACCTGTTCAGTTCAATTTAGTTCATTCATTCCTTCCTTATAACCTCTAACTCATTAAAAATTACTAGAAACGGTAAAGGTATAGAACGAACACAAATATCAGACAATAACTAGTACTACTATAATTATTTGTGCACGTGCTCCTTATTTTCCGTTAAGAGTTTAAAGTCGAAATTAACCTAGGTCAAAGGAACAATAACAGGATTTAGTGTTTAAAGTCCAACTGTGTATATCATTTTTTAACATCACATTATATACATATAGTACCTATGTACATATACTTACCTATGATAGTGACAGGGTCATATTGACCGCCCTCAGGTTTTACCCACAATTCCAAAGTAAATTGATGATCCGGAATATCCACATGACTGTTTCTTTTTCCAGTTTTTAACTTAAGAATTTCCTTCCCGGAAAAATATAACGCGTTTCCAGACTTAGATCCCCCGTTTCTTGATCTTCGCGCAGCCCTCGGGTGTCTAGATAAATGTTCCGGTTTTTCATTCGTTTTTCTCGAATTTGTACACAAATTGGAATAATATGTATCTTTTTGTCGGAAATGTTCTTTTACGGTTTCCACTTTTCTTTTTAAATGTTTGGAATATTTTAATTGTTGACTAGCATAACTCACGTGTGTAAATAAAAACAAACAAAACAGTGGAAAATAATAAATAAAATTATCAGTTTTTCCTAAAATTTGCATTATTTAGAAAAAATAAAAATTAAATTTTCTTAAAAATATTTTTTAAAAGTCTTCAATCATTTAAATCCATAGAATTTCATTTTTACATATATCCGATTCTCTTTTCACAGGTATATATCCCTTAGAATGTCACATGACTGTACGTCAGATGTATTTAAATTCCCAACTTATATATGCATACAAGTGTCATTAAAAAGTATATGTATGTACATATATAGGAAATAACCGCGGACAAATCGTCGGCTTTAAAATCGAATCTGTCCAATGGCACTGATCGACTCGTACGAAAGACCCTAACTTAGTACACACCAGATTACGTCTTCTTGTAACACATCCGCAGACTTAAAGTCACTTCAATCTCTAAATCAACATATTCGCTTGTTCAAGACGATGTTATATCTATTCCGACAATTTACAGTAAAAAATTACCCTTTTTACCATTTTATGATCTGGATTTGACAAATATTGAATCAGGGGAAAATAAGATTTGTCTTAGAGTAAATTAACACACAAAATAATATAATAACCAATACTTATGATGAATGTGACAAGTAACTATTTTATATGTATATATATATATAATTGTGGTTATCAAATCGCAAGTATAAACACGTGTGAATGAATTTTAGAATTTACATTCAATTAGTTGTTCCGTTAACAACGTATTAAGAAATTTTAAAAAATCAGCATTTTGTTTTATTATTTTAAACATATTTATTTATTTATTTATTTATTTATTTATTTATTTATTTATTCATCCATTAATTTAAAAAAAAAATAGAATTTTGTTTTGTTACTTCTGAATGGTTTTTATTTATTTATTTTTTAGATATTCATCTATTTTTTATTCAATCATCCATTAATTCAAAAATTAAAAAAAAAAACTTTTTTATTGCTTTCATTTATTTATTTATTTATTTATTTATTTATTTATTTATTTATTTATTTATTCTTTTTATATCTACATGTATTTTTTTTTTTGTAATTATTTCAAGTACTTTGGATATAAATAAATATTTGGGCCATACCAGAGTCCTTTAACGACACCATCAGATAACTTTTTTACCATAAAAAATCCGGTGTCCAATCAAAGTCTGCCATGCTCCCAACACGTGTTTGACTACGAACGTATACTTTGTACCGTCTTATATGGTTGTATCACTGCGGTAGCTCAGTTGGTAGAGTGCTCGCTCCGTAAGTCGAAGGTCATGGGTTCGTAACGTGGCCGGGTCTGACCCAAGACTTGAAAGTGGGTAGTGACTGTTCTTTCGCCAAGCACTTGGCATTACGGAAAAAAGTTACGGTTCTTTCGGATAGGAACTGAAAACAAACGAGGTCCCGTGTCACGGTAGGCGTGGCACGATAAAGAACTCTGCTGCATTATGCCATCAGCGCAACGCACAGGCCAAAGTTCTGCACTTTCGCCTAAAGCTGGCGACGTCTCGATATAAGTGAAATATTCCTGACTAGGACGTTAAACACCATTACACAACTCAACTCTTATTTGGTTGTTTTATCATTTTCTTGTATATTTTTTTTTGTTCCTAGTTACGTTAGCGTTGGCAAGTACGTGCTTTCAGTTGCTGATTTCATTCCCCCGTTTTACCCGTGTCATGTGCAGAATTTTAAAATTTTTACCTTAAGATTATACACAATTCTGTACGAGACAAAAGTTTGAATTTTCACCAAGATAAATATTCAAAATTCTGCACATTGATCAGAGGGATTGATCACAATATGTGACTAATTCGTTGTTTTTTAAATACTATTCGCTAGTTTGTGTTGTGTTTTTGCGGAGTCGGTACTATTGATACAGAACCATATCCAAAAGCTAGATGTTTTAATACCATTAATTTTAATGTCAGGCTAAAATCTAAATTAAATGCTTTAATCCACCATCCTAGTTTTATAACTAACATGAGCTATATATGTATAATATGTGCTTCATATTTCAGCTTATTTGAGTCAGTTATGTATATCGTTTATTATTATTATTATTCCAATTACATCATTTTATCGGGACCTTCCTTGCTGAATGGTGTATAAGCGTTAAGTGGAGAAACAGCGTCTCTAACACACGGGTTCAAATCCCAATCTTGCCGGGATGTCGTAATGTAAGAATATCGTTTCGCCTGCGGAAGATCAAGGCTTTCCCTGGGCATTCAGGTTTTTCTACGCTTTTACTGAAATGACCACTTCGAAAAGTGTTATAATCTTGACCTATTGTATTGGATTTATCCTTGAAACTTGTCTTGTCATGAATAGCTGAAATATTGCTGATGAGACGTAAATAGCATTTAACCAATCAACCAATCAACATGACTGTTTTGCTCTTTATTTCAAAATCTGTAATTATTTACTACTAAGGGATAACTTCAATATCACAAGAACTCTTTTTGACGGTACCAGACAAGGTCAGTATTATTGTACTCTAGGAATGGCTAGCCGCTAAAAGCTGTATTACTGCTGACGTGGCTTTAGGCAATTACTCACTTACTCTAGAAATGGCCTTGGCACAGATTGTTACAAGGATAATTAGGTATTGTTTATAATTACCTCAGAGATTACTACAGCTATTGAAAATGGACACTAATCGATAAACTACGTGATCAATTTTGTGTTTGTCAATCAGTGTCTTGTAAATGTTTCATGTCAGCCTATAAGTATAGAAAAGGCAGCGACAACAGTCCGGAAAATAACAATACGCAACAACATACAACGAACAAACTCAACGTAAAACAGATCATCAACACAATACAATAAAACACAACACAACACAATAAAACACAACACAACACGATAAAACACAACACAGCACAATAAAACACAGAACATCAACACAACACAATAAAACACAACACAACACAGCACAATAAAACACAACACAACACAATAAAACACAACACAACACAATAAAACACAACACAACACAATAAAACATCAACACAACACAATAAAACACAACACAACACAATAAAACACAACACAACACAATAAAACATCAACACAACACAATAAAACACAGAACATCAACACAACACAATAAAAAACAGAACATCAACACAACACAATAAAACACAACACAACACGATAAAACACAACACAGCACAATAAAACACAACACACCACAATAAACATCAACACAACACAATAAAACACAGAACATCAACACAACACAATAAAAAACAGAACATCAACACAACACAATAAAACACAACACAACACAATAAAACATCAACACAACACAATAAAACACAGAACATCAACACAACACAATAAAAACAGAACATCAACACAACACAATAAAACACAACACAACACAATAAAACACAACACAACACAATAAAACATCAACACAACACAATAAAACACAACACAACACGATAAAACACAACACAACACAATAAAACATCAACACAACACAATAAAACACAGAACATCAACACAACACAATAAAACACAGAACATCAACACAACACAATAAAAACAGAACATCAACACAACACAATAAAACACAACACAACACAATAAAACACAACACAAATCAAATAAAACATCAACACAACACAATAAAACACAACACAACACAATAAAACATCAACACAACACAATAAAACACAGAACATCAACACAACACAACAAAACACAGAACATCAACACAACACAATAAAAAACAGAACATCAACACAACACAATAAAACACAACACAACACAATAAAACACAACACAACACAATAAAACATCAACACAACACAATAAAACACAGAACATCAACACAACACAATAAAACACAGAACATCAACACAACACAATAAAAAACAGAACATCAACAAAACACAATAAAAAACAGAACATCAACACAACACAATAAAACACAACACAACACAATAAAACACAACACAACACAATAAAACATCAACACAACACAATAAAACACAACACAACACAATAAAACATCAACACAACACAATAAAAACACAACACAACACAATAAAACATCAACACAACACAATAAACACAACACAACACAATAAAACATCAACACAACACAATAAAACACAGAACATCAACACAAACACAATAAAAAACAGAACATCAACACAACACAATAAAACATCAACACAACACAATAAAACACAACACAACACAATAAACACAACAGAACACAATAAAACATCAACACAACACAATAAAACACAACACAACACAATAAAACATCAACACAACACAATAAAACACAACACAACACAATAAAACATCAACACAACACAATAAAACACAGAACATCAACACAACACAATAAAAAACAGAACATCAACAAAACACAATAAAACACAGAACATCAACACAACACAATAAAACACAGAACATCAACACAACACAATAAAAAACAGAACATCAACAAAACACAATAAAAAACAGAACATCAACACAACACAACACAATAAAACACAACACAACACAATAAAACATCAACACAACACAATAAAACACAATGCAACGCAAATCATCACGACGACAAAACAGGATATATTACAACACATATTAATGCAAACATAAAATATCACACCAAAACGGAGACGAACACAAAGAACAGCATAATACTAAATAACAAAACACAACGCAGTATAGGACAACACAGCACAGTATAAAAACAGCATTAAACAACATAAAAGCATACCAAAGCATACAACACCCCGACCCGACTAAACGCAACAGAACACAAAACAAAACGACATTGCACAACACAACATGACACAACAAAAACAAAAATAAATAAACCTTACAGACCATCATTATGCACCTTAATTCAAAAAAGGAAAAAAAACAGCAAAACCAACGTTAAAACAACATCTTCACACAAAACAACACAACATATAACAAAATAACACAATAAAGCACTAATAAGCACATTAAAACATACCATCGCACATTAGAACTCAAACAATTACAACACAACACACCTCCCGAAAATTAAACACAGCAAAATGCACCAAACAACACAAATTGACTGGAGAAAACACAATGCCACACAAAATTTCACAACATATTTCGACATAACAAAACACAATGCAACAATAAATTACACAAATCAACACAAAACCAAACATCAACACAACACAAGTTAATACAATTAAGCAGCATAGCATGGCACAGAATAACAAAACACAGTAAAAACACACCATTACAAAAAACACAACAGAGTTATCCACAAAACAACACAGCAAAGCACAACACTAAACATAACAACATCATCCAGCAGAACATATAACAAACAATACAACAGAGCACTACACAACACAAAAGGACAAACACAACAAAAATAAAATTTCACATCAGAACACAAAAACAAAACACTTACAATTCATAAGAAAATTTACCACACTAGAATATAGCACAAAAACGCACCACAGCACAACATATTACAAATACATGTAACAAAACACGACACAACACAAAATTACACAACAAACATCTTCACAACAAAACACATCATAACATAAAAATTACACAAAACTTACTATAGTACAACACAGCTTAAACAACAAAACAGTACAAAAAAACAGCATTATACAAATTGCAAAAGGTTTATCCACAAAACAATCTAACGCACAGCACTGGGCAACAAAACATAAAACAGCATGGTACAGAACAAAACATTAAAATACAATCAACATGTAACACACCATAACACGATGTAACAGACAAAAACACGACAACAACCAATGTACACACAATATAACAGAACAACAGAGAACACGTCATTGCACAACGTCACACAAAGTTACACCAAAATACATCGGAAAATATTTCATATAACAAAATAAAACACAAACAAGACAAAACAAAACAACTCAGCAAAAACTTAAAACCTAAAAAGTTAGATGGTCTTTATCCTTTGTTCTGCACAAATCCATTTGAGTTTATATACTATTTTATATTATATATACAAAAAAAAGAACAAACAAATTGCTTCATCTAACACAACTTACCAAATAACATATAATCATAATATCTTAAAATCAAATATACGACACTTGAATTCGAAAACAAAATGAAAATACACGAAAACCGCTTATATCTATATACAATTTGTAAAAAAAAAATTACATCAGGGTCTATAAACAAAAACATATAACAATTCCTGAACTAAGGTTTTCCTTAACTTAAATCTGTCAAATTCGAAATCTTAATAATTTGGTTAATTGTTTAGATATTCGGGAATTTAAGGTCTCACTTTGAAGACCACTTCAAGCTCATATCATCTGTATTTAGTTTTATCACAAATGCTTATCTGTAATGAAAAAGAGATCACCAAAATTTGCTAAATTTAAATTAAGGAAAATCTTAGTTAATAAATGATTGTAAAACAGGAGTCATAGTCTATAAGCATTTTGCATGTGCATAACACCACGATCCGCTTACGAAATGAAATTACATTATAAATGAGTTACTGATTCGAGCAAATTAACGCATTAGGTATCACTTCGGAGTTTGATATCACAATAAAATTAAACATTGCTGAAGTGTTAAGCATTTTTTTAAGTTAAGCATTATTTTGAAGTTAAGCATTATTTTGAAGTTAAGCATTATTTGAAGTTAAGCATTATTTTGAAGTTAAGCATTACTGTATGTTTAGAGTTACATTTGAGTGGAACATAACTCTGGTCTTACGCCTCACTCTGACTATATAAATTGTTATCATATCCGACAGGTTTGAACAGATGATCTTTGGCAAGACTACTACCAAAATTAACACCAGGTTTCAGAGCTTCTACATCATCTATTTCGTGATAATTACCCCCTGTGATACTATATATTCTATTGTCTTTGTCATTTCCATGAACAATGGTTGGGATCGGTTGTTTCTCGTGTTCCTTGCACGTCCTTGTTGTTTCAGTGCTGCTACTATTGATGTTTGTTACCTTTATTTCAGGTTTAATAGTTTTTTCTTCTGTCTCAAACTTGTCTGGCCTAGGTAGTGATTGAAATACAACGTCATATGTTGAATTGTTGTATAGCTTGGACCTCTTAGTCCTTTTTCTACGTAAAAAGTAAATACATTCAGATAAAAATAAGTTTATGTAATGTTGTTTAACGCCATAGTCAAGTTTTTTTTTTTTTTTTTTTTTTTTTTTTTTTTTTTTTTTTGAACACTAATTTCAAGGCTATCAGTAAGAGGATTTAATAAGAAAAAAGAACCGTGAGTATTCTGACAGCAGGTTCTTATTAAATGTCATCACATATTTAAAAATATTGATAGAAAATTGGACGGAATCTTGTTTTATAAATATATCTGTTTAAGGACTTTTGTGGACAATATTTTTTATACTATTGACTAAACAACGAATATAGCGAAATTAAATCCCCACGAATATTCGTGATAGAATAGTATCTAATAAAACAAAATAAAATGGAATTGATATTAAATCGTTAAAATTCTTTTTAAACATTCTGCAAAATTACTTCATATTTCCATATCTTTCATTTGAACGGAAACAAATACAGCATGTAACATACAAAACGGTATTATTGACTTATGTACAATGGAAGTTCCGGTTTAGTCAATTTGCGGATGACGAATAAAAGCGGAGTAACAAGAAAAACTATCGATCGCGGGTAAAAATGGGATCATCGAAGCTAGGCGTGGTTAAAAGCGCGCGCTTTCCACCATTTCGTCGTCGAGATCTCGAGTAAGAATAAAGAAAGTGTGTGTGCTGGTTTTGCAATTTCTGATTAAATAAAAATACAAGGGTTTGGCTAAGCAAACATTTTCAAAATTTATTCATGTAATTTACAAAATTTCAAAAATAAATATCGACATAATCTTTATATGTTACCTCTGTTTTCTGTATAATAAAAGACTCCCAACTATAAACACTATAGCCAGTAACACAGACAAACCCATCGGTACTACAGCTTCTGTAAATAAAATAAACACTATAGCCAGTAACACAGACAAACCCATCGATACTACAGCTTCTGTAAATTAAAAACAAAACAAAACGAAAAATTGTAAAACTGAAAAAAAAAACGATGGTTCTTTCGTTTTCTTACTTTAAACAGCCAAAATCACTTATCTAAAAGAATTCCTTTTCTTTGATTTGCATTGAAAATCCTTCAATATAAAACTATTTTCAAAAAATGGTGGCGCAGTGGTTGAGTGTCCACGTCGAGGACGGGAAGTCGAAGCGGGTGCTTTAAAATCTGAGGTACCGCTTTATCGCCTGGCGCTATGCATTTAGGGGACATAGTATCAACTGGTTCACTCTGTATCAGAATAATGTGACTGGGGGAGAGGTATGCTTGTCTGCAACATACTGACTCGGTGAGCTAGCACCTTATAAAAAACGTCGCCCTAAGTGCGCGCTAGAACAAAGCACACAGTAGGAACACACTCGCACACACAACGCATGCACGAACATGTTCTTAAATTAATCTTTAGAGATAAAGTACATTGTTCTTGTCGCAAAATGCTGGATAATTGCTGATGTGACATTAAACAATATAACAACCAACCAGTCTCTTCTCTATATATAACAGATGACAAAAGTACGATGTACTTGGCTGTAACCGTAAAATTATGTCAATGTCGCGATGAACAGGAAATAATACAGAAGCATTTACATGTAGTTGTATCACGGTAAGCTTGTATTATGTTAGAACAAATGGAAATGGATGATTTCACACTTAAAAAAACCGACAACTCACATTTTCGATAGACATGGCACACAGAATTAAGCGTATTATCATTGTATTCCTACATGTATACATAGTTAACGAGTCTGCAAAACAAGAGTTCAAAAATCTGAACAAGAATGTGGAACGCCATAGCTGTCGTATGTGGTACAAAATAGCTGTCGTATGTGGTACAAAATAGCTGTCGTATGTGATACAAAATAGCTGTTGTATGTGATACAACATAGCTGTTGTATGTGATACAAAATAGCTGTTGTATGTGATACAAAATAGCTGTCGTATGTGTACAAAATAGCTGTTGTATGTGATACAAAATAGCTGTTGTATGTGGTCAAAATAGCTGTTGCATGTGATACAAAATAGCTGTCGTATGTGATACAAAATAGCTGTCGTATGTGATACAAATAGCTGTCGTATGTGATACACGATAGCTGTCGTATGTGGTACAAAATAGCTGTCGTATGTGGTACAAAATAGCTGTTGTATGTGATACAAAATAGCTGTTGTATGTGATACAAAATAGCTGTCGTATGTGGTACAAAATAGCTGTCGTATGTGATACAAAATAGCTGTTGTATGTGGTACAAAATAGCTGTCGTATGTGGTACAAATAGCTGTTGTATGTGATACAAAATAGCTGCCGTATGTGGTACAAAATAGCTTTCTTATGTGATACAAATAGCTGTTGTATGTGATACAAAATAGCTGTCGTATGTGGTACAAAATAGCTGTCGTATGTGATTACAAAATAGCTGTTGTATGTGATACAAAATAGCTGTCGTATGTGGTACAAAATAGCTGTTGTATGTGATACAAAATAGCTGTCGTATGTGATACAAAATAGCTGTCGTATGTGGTACAAAAGAGCTGTCGTATGTGATACAAAATAGCTGTTGTATGTGATACAAATAGCTGTCGTATGTGATACAAAATAGCTGTCGTATGTGATACAACAATAGCTGACGTATGTGGTACAAAATAGCTGTGTATGTGATACAAAATAGCTGTCGTATGTGGTACAAATAGCTGTCGTATGTGGTACAAAATAGCTGTCGTATGTGATACAAAATAGCTGTCGTATGGTATACAAAATAGCTGTCGTATGTGATACAAAATAGCTGTCGTATGTGGTACAAAATAGCTGTTGTATGTGATACAAAATAGCTGTCGTATGTGATACAAAATAGCTGTCGTATGTGGTACAAAATATCTGTTGTATGTGGTACAAAAATGGTATATAAATTCATTTCGCCATTATATGTTTTCACCAATTGTATTCATTAAAATTTGAACAGAAATCACAAAAAACTGACTAATACCGAAGATGTAAATTTCAGCCAACCAACTGGTGAGGCTGACAGAGCTTCAAACATCGAGGCTCAGATAAACAATGCAAATAAATCAGAGATAGACCTTTTGAAACTCTCTCCATCAAAAATTATTTTTGAGAAACTTTTGTTTCCAAAATTTAAAATGTTATTTATATTATTATTATTATAAATTATGATTTGATTTCTTACCGAAGTGAAAAACTCTTGTCTGTCTTTCTAAAATAATAATTATAATAATAATAATAAATTACAAGTAAATTGAATATTATTAGAGATAATAAGAAAGACTTCACAATATAGTGACATAATTGCTTCATTTTGCAATACATTTCAGTATCAAGCAGATAAAACATTAGCCACGCACACACACAAACTATTTACTGTGATGAAAATCAATGAAACTTATTCATTAAGCGGCGCTATAATGAGATTTTACTGTAAATAAAAATTTAAAGAAATAAAAATTTACAAATAAAAAAACCCATCAAACTAAACTCCACAATTTTAACACATAATGACAGAAAATACAAAAAGGCGCAATGTAAAAACATGGTATACAGAATATTAACAGAATAATAATAAATAAATAAACAAACAAACAAGCAAATAAATAAATAAGAAAAAATAAAATAATAGCCGGTAGCTTCTATATGTATTTGCCCTGTTCTCTCCTGTTGGCACGTGCTTGTTTTCCGTTACAAATTGTAACAAGGTACTTCATGACTTTTACTTTAATTGCAAGCAACAACATTTATATTTTGACTTCCTATTTTAATAATTTAAAAAAAAAATCATTTAATTAAAAAAACAAAATTTACTTGTATAATATTCATGTCACATACCATACGTATGGTAAAATTTAAGTATAAATCGATCTTGTGCGCATGCCTGTGTTTAAAATTACCTGAATTCGGAGACTTTACAAATGTATCTTCAGTTGTATTAAATAAAGAGATATTCTCCGTTGCTGTGGAAAAAATGTAAATTAATTACATATAGAATTTTTTATACAGAAATTGCACGATTTGATAATTTAACAACATAAGTTTTAAGGAATCTTTACAATGCCGCATCGATGTCAGTGGAGTTAAAGCTTTAACAAGTCAAAAGGGAGATAACCAAAACAAAGATGTTTAAATAAATGAGTTCTCACTTTTCATAATGGTAATTTTACTAAGAAGTTGAGTTAAGTTGAGTTGAGTAATAGTGTTTTAACGTCCCAGTCAAGAATATTTCACTTATATCGAGACGACGCCAACTATAGGCGAAAGTGTGGAAATTTTGCCTGTGAGTGGCGCTGATGGCATTTTGTAATGCCGAGTGCTTGGCGAAAGAACAGTCACAACCCTCTTTCAAGTCTTGGGTCAGACACGATCAGGGTTCGAACCCATGATCTCCCACTTACCATCTGAGAAATAGGTAGGTGATGTATATTTCATTTAACTTGAATTTTTTATTTAATGAATTAAAAATTCATTTAATAAATTTAAATACGTTGTACGTAATAAAAAAAACTATGAAGTTGAAATAATACTATTAATCTATAACGATATTTATTGATTTTTACATAAAAAAGTTAAATTTGCCTTTCTAAGACAAAAATTAAAAAAATACAACTATAAATAAATAAATAAATAAATAAATAAATAAATAAATAAATAAATAAATAAACAATAAATAAATAAATAAACAAATAAATTAAATAAAGAAACACAGACTGACATTGGAAGAGTTCAGAACATTAATTCCGAAAAGCCACAGGAGAGAGAGAGAGAGAGAGAGAGAGACGGAGAGAGAGAGAGAGAGAGAGAGGAGAGAGAGCGAGAGAGAGAGAGAGAGAGAGAGAGCTTACATGTTTTATCATACGCTGCTGTTGATTGTATTGCTCTTGTTGTATTTAGAAGTTTCGTAGTCGTCGAAGACATAGTAGTTGTGCTAATAGTAGTTGTTGTTGTTGTAGGTGTAGTGGTTGTCGTTGTCGTCGTCGTCGTTGTCGATGTTGTAGGAGGTCCCATGGCTAAAATAAAGTAATCTTAACGCCTTTTAAATATATCATTGAATTTTATTACAGTCGAACCTTACATAAAGAGCAGCAAGTAGGCATTTATTTCGTTATAACCTATAATTCTTCATAAGCTTTTAATACATTTATTTCATTATAAGCACAGTTCTTTATAGGAGGACTCAAGGTAGCATTTTATTTCGTTCTCGACTAACTCTCGTCACAGCCTATCCTCTTAATATTTACATTGTCTTTACCGGAGTAGTTTTTAAACGTGCATTTTAAAATAGAAAAATGATAGATCTGTTAAAAATCTTTATATCTTTATAATATAATTAAATTTTACCAATAATACAACCACACCACCATCTGGTCATCATTTAATTAGTTTATATGTTGAAGTTTTTTTTTTTTTTTTTTTTTTTTTTTGGGGGGGGGGGTGGTGGTGTTAAATCCGTGTTTTCCTGAAGGTATTGATTGTATTGCTTCTACCGGAATAACTATGTTTGTGCCAATAAATTATGTTATATTGCAAAATGGAAAATCCAATAAATTTAAATTATGATATTGTTCACAAACTTGAATTTAATCGTAGCTAAAATAGAAATGCGCGATCTTAAACAAGTTAAGATACTTTGTTGAAAGGAAAATTGTTTCCGTTACTGGTATTTGACATTTGTTGATATTTACGCACGAAAAGGTTTTCTTGGCGACGTTATACATTTCGTTCTAGTTGCAGAAGGATCCGCCATTCGCTTTGTTATTGTTTACACAATACAGAGATTGATAGTGTTATATTGTGTAACGTCGAATCAGCAGTTTTCAGCTTTTAGCAACAAGTCCAAGGTTATTAATTTTTTAGGACTACCATATGAACAAGATCGTGTATGACTGAGATGTGCTAGTGTCTATTTTGGTCTGCAATGTTCACTCAGACGGCAGTGTTTTGGTAAGTTGCTAAATCACTTAGTTAGTACGAAGCAGACCCCAGTCCATTTCTTTTTATGTTTTCATAAGGGCTGCTAATAAGAATGTTTATTTTTTTCTGCTAATACTATCACAATTTTTTGAAATTAAAACGAACTGTCATATGTGACCTTTATTTACTATTGAAAACAGCTTTGCGCTGATTGAAGCACATATAAGTAAATCTTACCACGCTTTCAAGTAAAAAAAAATGTCTTACTATACTGGCAAATGTATGTGTAAACATAGTCCAAAGAATCGCAGGGATAATCGTGCCATTTTCCGTTCGCTAGTCGTAAATTTGCACAATCTTCATGACAAACACCAGAAAACATCCTCCCGGTTGATCAGAATCCCAGTTTGTGTAAGTTAAAGGATGACCTGAACGAAACGAAAAGTAGGAAAAAGTCATTATATAGAAAAAAAGGAATGATAAAGTAAAAGTCATGTACAACTTGGCAAAGTAATAATAATAATAATAATAATAATAAAAATATAATGACCAGAAATAAACATGACACAAAATGAGTGACAGAGCGATGTTACTTTTGGCTTTGTATTTAAACCATTGGAAGCCGTTCTGTATCTTCAAAATGATATAATAATCATCATAATGATGATAGTGGTGATGATGAAGATGATGATGATGATAACATTGATAATAATGATGATGATAATAATAATATAAAGAAGAAGAAGAAGAAGAAGAAGAAGAAGAAGAAGAAGAAGATAATAATAATAATAATAATAATAATAATAATAATAATAATAATAATAATAATAATAATAATAATAATAATTATAATAGGAAGAAGATGAAGTACAACAACAACAACAACAAAATTTGATTATCTTGTAAGTTCTATTACAGAAACGTACGGATGTCAACTACAATACGTCATTCAGTATTTTCTTGGACATCACACTGTTTGTCTGAATTTGACTTTATGGGGATAGGGGTTGGGGTACTATAAAACAAGGGAGACTTTGATCCTTAAAAAAAAAACATAGATATTTATAAGGACTTTAAAATAATGTGCCGACTTTTCACAACAAACTAATTGGTTACTATTTAAATAATTATATTTTTTAAAATATAGGAATTCTAGTATGTTAAAAAATGACCACCTATTAATCCACCATGATTTAATATTTGTCCAAAAATATTTCTTAATTACATATTTATTACGAAGATTCTAAAATTTCGAGGGTTCAAAACATACCTGTTACCCATTTCCAATCTTCCTCTGCGTCTAAATCATGGGCACCGATCCACAGGCCATTTTTGTTCCAGTTTAGATGTTGGAGGCTTGTCATTACAAAGTTCTGAGTATCTTGGTCCCTGATGATGACGTGATGACCCCCTCCCCGGTGATGACAGTCATCCCTGGCATCTGACCAGTATCTTTCCTGGTTTACAAAAATAATAGCATTGATCCCTGTATGTCTTCAGGTAGGGGGTTCTCGGTAAATGTGCCGGACATCGATAAACTTCTGATGACAGTTCTGTATTAAAATGTACAGTATATATAAAATTAGATTTAAAGTCTATGACAGTGTTTATGACAAATTTTGTATAGGAAAATCCAATTTACTTGAAAAAAAGTTATTTTTACTGCTCGTAATGAGAGATATTTGCCATCATTTTACGGTTTGAAAAACAAGCGAATGCAGCGGAGCATTTTGTGGA
Organism: Tegillarca granosa; assembly: GCA_029721355.1. NCBI lineage: Eukaryota > Metazoa > Mollusca > Bivalvia > Arcoida > Arcidae > Tegillarca > Tegillarca granosa. The sequence continues at coordinate 1,009,130 of JARBDR010000135.1, forward strand.
TAGGGTGGTATGCGTCACCAAAGACTTCACTCTCGATGTGAACATTTACCATCATCAATATGTAAAATCACAATAAGGATTAAAAGTATCTGTCTTACATATATAATAATAAATACATATATAAATAATGTTAATCCTGAAAGCACATTGCGTATTGTAAGAATATAAGCACAGTTGTAAACGGTCGTACAAATCCCGTGTTTATTAAGAGACAGGACAAGTTTCCTTTGAGCAAACTGAGGACGTCTCTGTTCAATTACTCCAGTATTTAAAGAATGTAAGCAACAGTGTGAACTGTCCAACAAAACCCATCTTCATTGAGACAACATTTCTATGAGAAAACTGAGATTTCCTTGTTTAACTTTCCTTTATATTGTAAGAATATAGACACCAATGAAAAATATTCTTTCAAATCCATGATCATTCTGGCAATGTAAATTGAAAAGTCTTGTCACTTGCCTCTGTAAGACGATAACGGTTTTACATATTTGATAACCACAGAGGCTATCTATATTCCTTTGAGCAAATGCATGGTGCCTCTACCCATTTACCTTTGTATTTTACTAGTATAACATCTTAAAAAACGTTTTTACAATTCCCATGTTTTTTACGGCAAGATTCCGGATCGTCTCTTTTCACTTACTCCCACCCCCCACCCACCCCCCCCCCCCCCCCGTATTTTAAGAATATAAGAATCAAAGTAGGCTTACAAATTCCACATCAATTAAAACAAGATTCCTTTAAGCAAACTGAGGAAAAAATGAATGAATTTATGTTTTTATTCGCATCAGCAATTTTGCAGTTATTCGCGGATATATAAATGTAAAACTTGTCAGAAATTATACCATTTAGCAAAAAATTTCAGCTGTCTTAAATTTTGATTTTTTTTTTAACTAAGGTTGTTCCCTCATGCAGAGCATTCCTTTGTTGGATTTGGATTGATATAATTTTGGAACTTTGGATTCATTAATTTTCAACTGTTTGGCTTATATTTTTTATCTATCAAACTTTTCGGTCTTAGTGTCACTGATAAGGAATGAATTACCGAAATGTGCACGTCTTGTACAGCAAAATATAACTGGTACTTTTGTTTATATATATATATATATATATAATATATATATATATATATATATATATATGTGTGTGTGTGTGTGTGTGTGTGTGTGTGTGTGTGTGTGTGTATTGGATCAATAAAAATCTAAATAAATGTAAATTCATAAGTATAATATTACAAAAAGTTAAACTGATTAAAAAAAAACAGTAATATCACAGACAAGCTATATTCACTTACCTGTGCATTTCAAGAACATTAACATCAAAATGAAGGGTCTTACAAACCAAACATTCATTGTTGCAAGGTTCCTAACTTAGAGCAAACTGCGTATCTCTCTATATGCACCTCAGAACATTGAATTAACTATTTTGGCTGATATCCTAATTGGCTTCACACGGGAATAATATCAAAAACCAAATCCATTACGCCATGTTTGAATATTGTTCAGATCTTATGAAACTGGAAGTCAAATCGGAAGTTATTTTTATATAGTCGTATTGGTTCAATCACGAACTGAATACATACATATATATATATATTTGATTTGTTATATGTATAATTAGTATGGCGGCTAATTTGAGCCATCTTGATTTTTCTGGTGTTGGATTTTCTTAGCGAAATCGTAAAATTTTAGGACAAATAGAAACACAGAAAGATGAAGAAAGCCGAGCAACATTCTGTTTTTTTAAAAAGGACAATTCCAATGCGTTCGAAGATGAAATGACACTACCACTTTTTTTTTAATTTACAAAATAACGACAACAAAAAAAATGTAAAATATTGTTGAAATATTTGTAAAAGTTGTTCGGGTAGAATAACATAAAAATCACCATGAAAGAGGAAACATCCCCCTTAATTTTTATGTATTGGTAGATTAGACCTGCAACTTATGTCGAGGCAGTCAGTTCAGGAATGGTGGAGGAAACCAAGTGCCCGTAGAAAACCACTTACCGCAAAAGTCAATAAGATAATTTAGACAAAATCGAAATTATCGAATGCCATTTTTGTTTTACTTTCTACAATTATGACTATATTTAAAAAAAATAATAATAATAAACAAGGATAAAATTCCTTCAAACCCACCATACCTATTTTAATATTTTGGGGGCCTCGATGACCAAGCATTCTAAAGCACACGTTTACAGATCAAAATGTCCCCACTGGTGAGGTTCGAGCCGATCCAAGTGTGAGAAGTTTGTCATTTCGCCTGCCGAATGACGATGGTTTTTTCCGGGTACTCCAGTTTCCTCCACCATCCCAGAACTGACCTCCTTGATATATGTGAAAGATCATACACTGCTACTTCACTCTACATTTTCATATTTTAAATGTTATGTTGGTTTTTTCATAATTAATTCCTTCTTTCGTCGATTTTTCCTAAAACACGCTTCTCGAAAAGACAATATGGCAAGAATTATCTGCCTTAAATCAAGAACCCCCTGTGTGATTTATGATCTTGTAAACAATTTAATTTGTCATCAAGTCAATGGTTCTTGAAGTAAAATTTAGGACCTGAAATAAAATAATAAAAATCTAAATAAATCTTGCCCCATTGGTAAATAAACATCTCGGCTAATGTTTACGTATCTCGCACTTATTATAGATTTATAAACTAAGAAATAACATTTTATGGATTAAAGTGAGAGGTTTTTATTACCATTATAAATTCTTAACAGTCTAAACGTAGCGTTTGTGCGGGGCAATTATTTCTATTCATTAAGTGACGTTTTCCCGTAAAAATGACGTTTTTCAGAAATATTTGACGTAAACGTTATCTATTTCATTCCACACTTGAAGTATTGATCACGCGGTACGCTAGCGAGTTCCACACAAACGTTAAGAGGTATTGATCACGTGGTACGCTGGCGGGTTCCTCACAATCGTTAAGAGGTACTGATCACGGGGTACGCTGGCGAGTTCCGCACAAACATTAAGCGGTACGGATCACGTGGTACTTTAGCGAGTTCAACACAAACGTCAAGAGGTACTGATTACGAGGTACGCCGGCGGGTTCCCGCACAAACGTTTAGAGGTATTGATCACGTGGTACGCTGGCGAGTTCCGTACAAACGTTTAGAGGACTTGATCACGTGGTACGCTGGCGAGTTCCGCACAAACGTTAAGAATTACAGATCACGTGGTACGCTAGCGAGTTCAACACAAACGTTAAGAGGTACTGATTACGTGGTACGCTGGCAGGTTCTATTGGTTTATTGGTTGTGGTGCTGTTTTACGTCGTATCAACATTTTTCAGCTTTACCATAAGTCAGCAATTCTATCAATCTCAGAACTATTTCTAGAGTATTTTATGGTCTGCCTTGTACTAGGATGCGCGTGAACTAGCACGTTAAAGATCTTAACTCCGCACTAGTAAAATTCAGATCAGACATACTTACACAAACTCACGTATTACGGATATTTATAACTCATCAAACGTCAGTAATGGAAAATTTTTCCGAGTTATAAATGTCCTTATTTTAGAACACTGTATTACAGAATCACTACGATTCACTACGATCGTCACACACCCACACACACACATACACACACACACACGTGCACACACACACACACACACACACACACACACACACACACACACACACACATTTATATATATATATATATATGACAGGCGACATGTAGGTACTAATTTATAAAATCCACTTTTACTGTAAGTACAGCTCTAGTTCCGAGATCATTTTTAACTAAGATTTTCCTTAACTTCAATCTGACTTAGTTGTATATTTGTAGATTGTCTTATCATCCAGCCAGTGTATATGTTTTTTATATATTAGTTCAATTCAACTTACTGGTTGAATACTGGTTATATTATTTTACACATTTAAATATTCCACTGTTTTTTACCCTTGTCTATTCATATTTTGATTAGTATGTAAATAATTAACTTTCATACAATTCATAATGCAGATGTCCTTGTCAATGTTTTGGTAACTAATTCATGATCAGAAGTTTATTATGGTTTCATTGTATGTATTATTACCTTTACAGCTGACTCATAGTTCAACTTAATTATTTCCAAAATCATATTGTCGGTAAACTTTGCATGTAGGCTATAGTGTTTTGCAAAGGGATTATCTCCCTTTTATTACTTATTTATTACTTTTTAATTGCAAAATATAATAATATACAAAAACGAGGTGTGTTTATACACTGCGTTGCCGAACTGACCAAAAAACCAGTGCACTTATTTTATAAACACCGTGAAATTACAATCACGCCACCAAGCGGTACGCGGATAGAGAAATTTATTTTATACTTATTCCGTTGTCAAACGTATAGAATAACATTTACAAATAAATAATATTATAATAATATGTTCGACCATTGAATATTTATGTTATATTTAACATGTTATAATATGATATAAATAAGTAATTGTTATTTATGCTTATATTTAGAACATTTTGTGAAACCATATATTATTGGAATTAAAAAACGCTGTTTAATGAACATAATGAACTCTGTGGTTTGTGTTACCCCTTTACACCAATATAACTTGCTAGGTGATGCAAGAGAGTCAACTAAACGATAAAAAAGAATGAGTATAGTAATTTTACAACCTAACTCAAGATTCTTTCACTTATATTGAGGCGGTTAATTCTGCAATAGTGGAGGAAACCAGAGTACCTTACAAAACCAATGACCTTCAGCAAGCTAACTGATAAACTTTCTAACACTGGGATCTATTAAAGCATGATTTGAACATGGAGGTGAGAGGCACTGTGATCTGTTAGTTTGCATCTGACCAGATTGGGATTCGAACCTGGGTGATGAGAGGCACCGTTATCCGTAAGTGCATGCTTTAGACCAATTGATCATCAAGGTCCATTTTATAAGGGTGGAGTAGCAAGTTTTATAACCTCCATCTAGTATTGTGGCGATCGCTTTAGTTATGGTGGAGAAAATAAGAGTGCCTTGAGACAAAATCTTCGGCAAGTGAACTTACAAATTAATCTAACGTGTAAATACTTAATACATTACTTGTCTTCAACAATCTTGTCTGAAGAGTCAAAACAAGTAACTTTATTTTATGACAATTCAGTTACAACTAAAATCGTCATCAGCAGTTGCTGGGTAAGGTTGCATGAAAAAAATTAAACACATTCAGTCAGAAGAAATATCTTGGAAGCTTTTAGAATGGTTCCCAGGGTTATCTCTAGATATCCTTTAATGTCCCAATATATCAATGGGAAAAATCAGCAAATGTTTCAAACATGAAATAGAACTTTAAAAAACCTGGAAATTTTAACTAAGAAAAAAGGTCTGAACATTTTCTGTAATTTACACCCAAGCCAAGATTCCTTAACTTATATCAAGGCAGTCAGTCCCGGGATGGAGGCGGAAAATTGAATGTCTTAGAAAAAACCACCATCGGCAAGTAAACTGAACAAATTTCACACATAAGGATCTGATCAAATTGGGATTCATAACTAAGGTATTGAGAGGTGAAGTGAACCGTAAGCACGCTATTTCAGTGGCCACAGATCCTTGTTTACATTTATCAAAATAAGGCATGAGAGGCTAACTTTTCTAAATATCCAGTCTATCAAAACATTTCGCAAATCCCTTAAATATTCTACCTCTGTGAAATGATAGAAACTGATATATTCTCAGATGGGAGTCAGAACCTTCTTAGAGGTTTAACAATAAAAGCAGGCATCCATACTCATCAGGATAACAGTCAAGATCATTTTGGGAGAGTAACAAAGGGAGCAAACTCTGATACTCTTATAGCCGAGAGTTACAACCACACTGACGGTATGACACGTGAAGCTGACTCTTATTCTCAGATTGAGTTTAGATAATGAGGTCTAGTGTACTTTTTACAGCTAAAAATGACAACAAACTCCAGATTTCTCTTCTAAAAACAAAAGTTTTATTTCATATTCTAAGAAGGAACAAAGTGTAAAAACACATCATTATCATAAAAAGACAGAGTTTTGTGTCAGACAACATCAGAGAATGTCCGGAAAAATTTTTATAAAAATATAAAGTTGTAAAAGTGAAAAAATCAAAACATGGCCAAAATATCAGACAAATCACATAGATTTGCACAATGAAATCTTTTTAAATCTTTTACATTTTTCTAAATATTTGAAAAAATATTTTTTTTTAATAAACCATTTTTGAATTGTATCTAGGCCAGTAGCAGTTTTAGGTTATGTATGGTAGTAAAATTACTAGCCCCTGAGAATTAGATCCTACCCATTCTATATAAACACTTAAAACTGAAGTGAATATCACTGACAGATTTTATATCATTCAAATAGAACTTCCAAACCAGGTTAAAGAAATTCAAATTTTCATTCATTTTGGAAAAAAAAAATCAAATACCAAAATTACCCTTAACACTATCTGAAAGGCTGCTAAAATGATCTAAATATATTCATTGAAAAATTAATATATTTTAGTTTTAAAGTTAAATATTTTTACTCTCGTACATTAAAATGTGTTAGAGCGAGTGAAAAAAAAATAAGGATTTTAACATTCTAGAAATTCAAGATTATTTCATTTATACATCTAGAATTGTTTTGACTTAAGGGACAATGTATTATTTATACAATTTTTGAAAATTTTAAAATGTTATTAAGATTACGAAATGAAACTTTTGTGCATGACTAACTATACAATAACAACAGAAAACACAAGTAACATATGATTTATGTTGGTAGTCATGGTAACCGTTCAGTTACCATAGCAACACTTAAATTAATGATGATGAATCTGTTCTTCTACAACCCATAATCCCTTTCTATTGGTCAAGATATAATTACAGATTTTTTTTTTCACTTTGCTGCTGGAAATTTTGATTAAAACTGTAAAAAGTTTGAAATCTCAAATAACCTTTTCCAAAAATCCTGAATAACTAACAAGAGAAATAAAATTAATAAATAAATAAATAAATAAATAAATAAATAAATAAATAAATAAATAAATAAATAGATAGATAATAAATAAATAAATAATAAATAAATAAAAATAAATCAATAAATAAATAAAATGAATAAATAAATAAATAAAAATAAATAAAAAATTTATGTTATAAAATAGGAAAATTCTGTTAACTGTTTTCAAAATGAAAGTCCTACACTTCTGAAAAAATTTGGGTTGTAACAGTCAAAACCTTGATAATATTTGAATACAGCTAATTATAATAAAAACCCTTCTAAACAATTCATCGCTTATAAATAAGGAAATGAAAAAAAAAATGTAATTAATCTTGACCAACATATATATACTCTATATATACATTTATATATATTTTATTTCTATATTTTAATGAGGTTCAACATTTAATTTATGGAGAACAAAATTATTGCACAACTACGAAAATGACAAGATGAATATAACATAAGTCATAGAATGATTTAAAAGTTTTAAAATACTAAGTATTGTGTTCACGATGCAGGTACATGTATTTAACTTTTTTTTTTTACTTAATAAATTTGAAAGATGTCAAATATCTGTATTTTGAAATCCTGCTTGTTTAAACATTTTATATTGAAAAAATGCATTAAACTTATCAATTTATAAGAAAACCTGTCATACATGTAATTTGAATTCAAATTTCCACCAGATGAAGCCATTTCACACAAAACTGTTCAAATCATTTTTTTTATAACTTCAACGTAAAAATTCCGATTCATAACAAAATAATAATTTCTTTTACTGACTGATTTCTATGACTTGTGTTATATGTAAATCTGAAATGTATTTCATGATAATGTGATGATGGATTTCATTTAGAACAATTAAAAGGGCCAATACGATATATACTGTTTGTGTCTATAAACAAGAGACAAAAAATGATGAAATATTGATGGGACTTTTTTTTGGAATTTAGAAATGTTTATATTATATGATTTTACTGTCCAAAAAACTCCAAGTGTTACGATAAAATATCTCCAACAAAACATTGTTATAACACCATTACATAAATCGCCACTTTACTCATCACCAAACAGAATTTAAAAGTCCAAAAATTTAATGCTGCTACATTTTTCTACTAAAATCTTCCTTCATTTATTGTTAATTCCAGTATAACACCAAAATTTTATTACATAAATGGTGGAAATATTTAGAGGATTTACTGTATTTTTTTATCCAATATTTTTTTGTCCAAATCACATTTTAAAATATTGTTGTTACAATGAACTAAAGACATTATTTTCCTACATCAAATCCCATAGATCACTTTAAATCAACTAAATTCATTAAGTGTAAAATTTTGAACTTGCATTTGGCTTCAACTACTTGAATTAAAAGTGTTTTTTTGGAAATGAAAAATAACAGATAGTGTTTTTTGAAGTGAAATATATGTCATATACATTACCACTAGCAAATTATTAATTACCAAACCCCAATTACGTGTGTTTTCACTAACCCATACAAGAGTCCTAAAAACTCAATTGTTTTTTATTTTCATTACATTATATTAAATAAAATACCATCCTAGGGACAGTTGTTCAAAACTTGATAACTTTAATAAATTGATTTGTCCACACTTCAATTTTGAACAATAAAAAATTCTAAAAATAATCGCTGAAAATATTGATAATGAAAAATTAATTTCATCAAACTTCAGCATATTATCATAAAATTATAGATTTGATAACAATATTGATATTTATTTATAATTTGAATTTGTGTTAATCATTGTTTAAACCTATCTTGTTTTGAACAACTGGATCCTGGATGACAACATTGTATCTGCGATTTCTCACACACATAAAAGTGGTTCACAAATCTGACTGCAACTTTACAAGATAAAACAATCAGAACCTTATCATCCCTAATTAAATATGGTCTGGTCTAAAATTGGCCTGATTCATTTATAATATAGGGGTGACAGGGTCAACAAAACAATACAAACAATGTCTTAATATATAATAAAATCTTGCTACAAGTCTATCAACAATTTGTACAACTTGCTTGTAGCCACAGTACAGTAAAACATCCTTATAATGCTCCCCCTGATAACTTTTCTACCTTATAACGCTCCCCCTGATAACTTTTCTACTCAAGTTGCTAAAAGTCTCAAAATCTATTTCTTCTGTCTTAAAATCAATATTAAACTTTATGTCAATTTGAATAAAATCAAAATTTGTCTGAAAAATGACTGCTGTATATATGCCCTTTTATTTATAAATTCTGTATACAGCCAAAAATCTGGCTGAACAAATAATGGCTATACAACAAGACTTCATGTGTGTGTGTGTGTGTGTGTGTGTGTGTGTGTGTGTGTGATTATAATCAGGCATTTCTAACAAGAATTCAACAAAAATAATCATAATAAATAAATAAAATACAAAAAAGAACTTGTGAGATTTTTAACCCTAACCATTGAAATCAGCTGATCAATAAAAAGTCTTAAAACTCGAATAAAAACAAACTTATATATATCTATCAAAGAAATCATTTGAGATTTACAAAATGAGCAAAAAATTATAATGAAGATGGCAGTCAAGAAATTAATAACTAATGTTTCCATGGATTTCAGTTTAAGAATAAATACTGTGAGAATTTATGAAATTTAAAGTATATCCGATTATATCAATAACCAGATTGTTTTGAGTTGCCTCCCTTTGAGCATTTGTTTTAAAAATAAACCTTCACTGATGCTAGTTTTTCTCATTTCTAATTTTTTCTGTTTACAATCAATAAACTTTAGATCTAAACTTTAACAAGGAAAAATAACAGTTTATTCACAAAATTTAACATATACTGTTAAATATTTTAAATATAACCTCATCATAAAGAACGAGTCATGATTTACCTAATTAAAATATATAATTTTTATATTATAATTTGTATAATTATATATAGAATTATTTACAAGAGATCATGCAAATGAACAAAAAAATCAATTCAGTTATTGATAAATTAAAATGTATATAATATAAAAACGGATTGGAATGTGTATGGAGATTGTTTTTTTTTTATTTCGGAATGTATCAACTAATTCAATTTACAATTTCAATCAGTTTTACAGAAAAAAATCAGAACATGAGCAATGTATTCTAGGCCAAAATTTCCCCAATTAATGATTATAACATTGAATTTTATATTGCTAAACAGAACAGTGACAGCTAAAGATGAAAATTTATGTTTTTACTTATTTATGCCCAGATCTAACTGTAAATGTCTACCCTTAGACTGACAGTCTCAGCATTTAAGTTTTTGTTTTTTTTTTTTTTTAGTAAAAACAATAAATCGTAAAATTTAGCTCTTCAAGTCATGCAGTAGTCAAGATGAATCTCCTTAGCAACCATAGAGCAACACTGCTTTATACTTAAAAAAATGACAAATATATTTTAAGTCTTCTGTAATTTGTAAGTTCTTCCAATAGAAGGAGAACCTCTTTCTAATGTTTTTAACAGAGATGTCCTTCTTCCTTGATCTTCTTCTTTTGACTTTTTTGGATCATACCATTACTAAGAAGAGGTGATAGAAAGGGGTGGAGGAATCTAACTATGAACATATTGAAAATGATTTAAAATAATGACATGACATGAAATGATAATACAACAAATACATAAACAACTTTGAATAATTAAAAATTGTGACACGGAATGACGCCTACTATACTAATGCTCAAAATATAATATGGTAAGTAAGAGAAATGAATTCCACAGATTATTGCATTATTTTTGTCGCTTGCTTTCTATTTATAATATAAATGCCAATTTTTGTTTCAAAAATTTCTAAATAGTGAAAAAAATGTGAATTAAATAGCATAGTACTGAATTAAGACTAGAGTGATTGAAATACTGTTAGAGTCAATGTGACTGTAACAGTGAAACTATGAAAATTTTCGTTAAAAATCCAATAAGCTATTGGTTAAGATTAAATTAATGGTGTTTAATGTCCTAAGTCAAGAATCTTTAACTTGAAGTCAGTTCAGGAACAGTGGAGGAAACTGGAGCACTTTGAAAAAAAACCCACTGATGTTCTGGAAATAAACGGACAAATTTTCTCACACTAGGAACTGCCAGCGTGAAATCCAAACTTGGTAGAGAGGTGTTACGACTCATAAATGCTTGTTTTATACTACTTGGCCAACAAGGCCCCTCAACAACCTTTTGTTCACATAATTGCACCTCTTAATAAATGATCAATTTTGCACATTCTAAATTATTATAAAACATTTCTGCAGAAAGTAAAACAGTTATGCCCACAGGGATTTTTACATGATAAAAACAGAGGTGTTTACAACAATGATTTAGCGTATGATGACAAGTCACTTTTTTGTGTGAAAAGGATCAACAATTCACCAGAATGTTCAACATGTAAAATCGCCAAAGCAACATAATAAATCAAAGGTACACAGTGATTTTCAGATATAAAGTTTACTGGATTTTTTTCTGAAAATTTTCCGCCAATCACCATTACAAACACAAAAACTCAAACAGATAGTAAAACAAAGAATGCTACAATTCAAACAGAGAGACTAGATTTAAACCTGTATTATTTAATAAAGCAAGAATATATATCATGAATCTTTTTTTTTTAATTGGTAATAAAAAAAACAGTGAACAGTAGCACTATATATATAATGATCCAAATGTGTTAAATGTTAATGAAAATCTATTATATTTTATATATATATTCCTGTAAACGTTTTTATATAATTCTAATTTGTACCCAGATTTTGGTGATATTCCATGCAATCTGACATTTGTTACATCAAATGATTTATTGACTTACAACATTGTAACTCGGTACCTAGCCATGTTGATTGTTTTTGAACTAAGAAATCTAATTTGTTTCAAACTGTGCCAATCAATTATTGTTTGTGAAAAAGCATAAAATTTTTATTGTGAATGGGCCCAAAAAACTGGACCTTAAAATGACCAAGCAAGAGCCCTGTGTGTGCTCACCTAAGAAAAAGGGAAATATTTGGAACTTCTTACTGAACTTTAAAAAATATCAGCTGTTTAATAATGACTGCAGACATATACCATGTTAAGCAAATGATTTCATTGATGTTGAACATGTCCAACTTAATAAATATATAAATCATAATACACACAGTCGCTGTATTGAGAGTTATTCTATTTATTTATTTAATTTTTTTTGGCATTTTGTATAAAAGAAGAAGAATTTGCTTAATAAACAAATGCATTTGAAATTTTGAAACAAAAATTCAGCCAAAGCAGAAGTTTGAAAAAAAAAAAATTCATTTAAAGGGCATAACAGATATAAGCTCATCGATACTGTTAAGGTCAATGCAAATAGGATGAATATTAAAATATTTCATTGACTTCAAACTTTAACTTGTTTTGCCAAAATTTGTTCTTTTTTTTTCACAAGGACAAATTTTTATACTATATTTCAAATGTTTTCAGAAACAGAATATAACAGGTAACAAATTACCAAAATAATAATAATAATAATGATGTTTATCAAAAATTTAAAATTATAATAAATTTCTTTATAAAATACTCAAATCAATATTTCAATTTTTTTATATCAATTTAAAAAAAAAAATCATGTTATCACAAAATGAAAAATACATGTATAATGATTCTGAAATTGAGAAGGAAGAAAAATTGTTAATTTGTTAATTGCACTGCGTAGTAATTTGTGTACCCACTAAAATAATTATAATGATTATATATAGATAGATATATATAGATATCTCAATAGCTGATTTGTCAACAACAAAATATCTTTATCACTGGGATAAAAACCACAAAATAAATAAATAATTATGATCACAGAGCACTTATAACAACATAAACAAATATATAATAACCATAACCAAATATAATAACTGATCCTTATAGAGAGATGATCTATCTTTAATGATTGTTTTCCGATTTGTTTTCTTCTGGTCCAGAAGCTGAAGGGGTGTCCTCATTAAATAGGGGATTTCTGACCTCCATTTCACCAGTCTGAAAAATACGGAAAATTCAAAACAAAATTCAAAACAACTGAGTTGATGAGTGAATGATTGATTGGTTGGTTGTAATGTTGTTTCACTTTGCAACAGCAATTTTTCAGCTATTAGCAATGAGAGCAAGATAATTAATCTCTATGGATTAATCTAAGAACGAGTTCATGTGTCTGTGATGTGGGTTGAGTTCATGTAAGTTTGTGATGTGGGTTGATTCATGTAAGTCTGTGATGTGGGACGAGTTCATGTAAGTTTGTGATGTGGGTTGATTCATGTAAGTCTGTGATGTGTGACGAGTTCATGTAAGTTTGTGATGTGGGTTGATTCATGTAAGTCTGTGATGTGGGTTGATTCATGTAAGTCTGTGATGTGGGACGAGTTCATGTTAGTTTGTGATGTGGGTTGATTCATGTAAGTCTGTGATGTGTGACGAGTTCATGTGTCTGTGATGTGGGTTGAGTTCATGTAAGTCTGTGATGTGGGTTGAGTTCATGTAAGTCTGTGATGTGGGTTGAGTTCATGTAAGTCTGTGATGTGGGACGAGATTATGTAAGTCTGTGATGTGGGTTGATTCATGTAAGTCTGTGATGTGGGACGAGTTCATGTAAGTCTGTGATGTGGGTTGAGTTCATGTAAGTCTGTGATGTGGGTTGATTCATGTAAGTCTGTGATGTGGGACGAGTTCATGTTAGTTTGTGATGTGGGTTGATTCATGTAAGTCTGTGATGTGTGACGAGTTCATGTGTCTGTGATGTGGGTTGAGTTCATGTAAGTCTGTGATGTGGGTTGAGTTCATGTAAGTCTGTGATGTGGGTTGAGTTCATGTAAGTCTGTGATGTGGGACGAGATTATGTAAGTCTGTGATGTGGGTTGATTCATGTAAGTCTGTGATATGGGACGAGTTCATGTAAGTCTGTGATGTGGGTTGAGTTCATGTAAGTCTGTGATGTGGGACGAGTTCATGTAAGTCTGTGATGTGGGTTGAGTTCATGTAAGTCTGTGATGTGGGTTGAGTTCATGTAAGTCTGTGATGTGGAACGAGTTCATGTAAGTCTGTGATGTGGGACGAGTTCATGTAAGTCTGTGATGTGGGACGAGTTCATGTAAGTCTATGATGTGGGACGAGTTCATGTAAGTCTGTGATGTGGGACGAGTTCATGTAAGTCTGTGATATGGGACGAGTTCATGTAAGTCTGTGATGTGGGTTGATTCATGTAAGTCTGTGATGTGGGTTGATTCATGTAAGTCTGTGATGTGGGACGAGTTCATGTAAGTCTGTGATGTGGGACGAGTTCATGTAAGTCTATGATGTGGGACGAGTTCATGTAAGTCTGTGATGTGGGACGAGTTCATGTAAGTCTGTGATATGGGACGAGTTCATGTAAGTCTGTGATGTGGGACGAGTTCATGTAAGTCTGTGATATGGGACGAGTTCATGTAAGTCTGTGATATGGGACGAGTTCATGTAAGTCTGTGATGTGGGACGAGTTCATGTAAGTCTGTGATGTGGGACGAGTTCATGTAAGTCTGTGATATGGGACGAGTTCATGTAAGTCTGTGATATGGAACTACGAAGTGTGTATAATGGACTGTTTGTACTACCACTCACTCAGGGTGACCATTCGTTAAGGTGCTAGCTCCCGGGTCAATATGCCACAGACAAGCATAATACTACAAAAGTCACATTATTCTGACTTAGAATGGACCAATCGGTGCTCTGTCTGCCTAATGCTGGTTGACTGAATGAGTAAGCCACTTAAATGTTAAGCAAGTGAACAGTTAGGATTGTAATAATGGTGTTTTACCTCAGATTCTTTCAATAAAATTGAGTCTGTTCTGGGATGATAGAGGAAACTGGAGTGCCCAGTTAAAACACCAACCTTTGGAAAATGGCAAATGAATTGACCAATTTTCTTACACAAGAATCTGCCTGAGCAGGATTCAATCCTAGACAATGTGAGATACTGTGATCTGTAAACATGTGCTTTAGACCAATTGGCTACGAGACCCGCTTGTAAGTGATTAGACTTCCAGTTCTTATTGTTCAAAACATATAATCTAGATGATGTCATCTATATCTAGATGTCACCAGCTATAGTTGTTAAAACAGATATACACACCATATAATAGGGTTTTCAAATAAACCATGTAGTGTTCAGTAACATTTGTGCAAAAGCTATTATTTCCAATGGATACAGTAACAGTAATTTTTTCTCAAAAATCTTTGTTATTCTGGGAAAATCCAAAATAATCTTTTTCCAAAATTTGAAATAAAACATTGTTGGATTTTTATCATAACAGCTTTAAACACTTGATGATATGTATATAAGTGATTAAGTAATAATATATATTATTAATTAGATACAAATTTCAATATTTGATCACACATGACCGAAGTTTCCACAAATTTACAATTACAAATAGCCAATTTCCAAAATTTGTGAAAATATGGTCCTTTTTAAGTATTTTTCCACAAATTTACTAAACTATGTTATTTTTGAAAGAATTTCTCAAAAATTAGTAGCCAATGTTGATTTTGGCTACCAGAAATGGAAACGTAGCACATGACACCATATACAACTGTGCTGTTAGGAAGTCCTCTACAATAATTCAGAGTTTCCAGACCCATACATACCGGAGCCAATCCTGGACATTCGTATACAGTATAATCTCCTTCTTCATTCTCCTCTTCAGATTCATCCTCGGATGCATCATGTTTCATTTCTCCATTTGCTCTGATTAAAAAAAAGAAATAGAAATTTAAATATAATTTCAAAATCAACATTTTTTTAACACATTTAATTTAATAATTAAAGTGACATGTTTAAAATAACTGATCTACTACTGCATACTTAATTATACATAATTATACATACTTCTCCATGACAATCATTTTCACCATGGCAATTATTTTTTGTACCCAATTCTGATTGGTCAATAATACTTACTTCTCCATGACAATCATTTGTTGTTTTTGATGCTGATAGTGGTACATTTGTGCACTTTGGGCTAGTTTTCAATAATACTTACTTCTCCATGGCAATCATTTGTTGTTTTTGATGCTGATAGTGGTACATTTGTGCACTTTGGGCTAGTTTTCTATCTCCTGGTATGGGTGCCGTTCTCTCTTTTGTAGGTCCGGTCACACCATATGCAGGATATTCCACCTCACTTGCAGCTTTCACATTTTTATGAAGTCTACAATTACAAAAACAACAAAATATAAATTCACATTTATAATGTATAACTGATGATCTAAACACACACACACACACACACACACACACACACACACACACATCAAATTTAACACTTAACTATATTTAAAATACATTAAATTAGCAGTGTAAATATTCATTTTGCTAAAAGCTTGCTAATTTGGCTATTAACTTACAATGAAATCTTCATCGATAGACATTGATATAAATATTCTTTACCACATAAAACTGATATTCATACTTTCAATCAATGGTCATGCAGTAATTGAAATCTATATTTTCAGAATAATAATTAACCACAAAATGTTATATCTATATTTCGGCAATTATTTATACAACCACAGACATTAATATTTAAACATAGATTTTGATATTTTTGTTTTCAACTACATTTTTCCCTCCAGTTATAACACAACCACATATATCCATATTTTTACAAAAACCAAACATGAAATTTGATATTCATTTTTCCCCACAATTACAACACAACCACATAAATTAATATCCATATTTTTTGCAATCATGTATAACACAACCTGAAGAAAAACTTATTCCAGTATCATATTTTCAAACATTTACACAACCAATAAAATAAATATTTATATTTTTTCAATCGTTTATACAAAAACATAAAATGATATCCAT
Source organism: Tegillarca granosa (assembly GCA_029721355.1). Classification (NCBI taxonomy): domain Eukaryota; kingdom Metazoa; phylum Mollusca; class Bivalvia; order Arcoida; family Arcidae; genus Tegillarca; species Tegillarca granosa. The sequence continues at coordinate 1,025,973 of JARBDR010000135.1, forward strand.
TTTTTTCACCACTGTTAATTATTCATGATAATCGATATAAATATTTTCAAAATTGATTATCTAACATGTAAAATGGATATTCATATTTTCATAATTGTTAATCAGCCATAAAAATATCCATATTTTTACAATCATTCATCAAACACAAAATCAAAAACATATAAGAGTCTTAACAATTAAATATTCACACGAGTGAGACTGCTCTTGATATTTAAACCTAAAAAATTCACAACAATTTAAATGAATAGTTCCAATTATCCAGCATATTAACATTTCCCTAAATGTAAATGTACGATTCATTTTGAGACAAGAAAGTTCTATAAAAAATCTTCCATAACATAAATAAATAAATGTTTATGAAACATGAATATAAAAAAATCCTTAAGCTCTACACCAGTATAATTTCTCTGAAACTCTACTTACTGGTACATGGCTAGGGGGAGTGGAGTGGCTAGTAATGGTATTTGAAACCCCAATCAATGGTACACTGCTACTGATTTCTCTGCAGTAGTAAGCTTACTATATCCCCTATATTTATCTACTTTTTTTTTGCAGTTATGTTTTAAAAAATATATCATTTTTGTTTATGAAGCGCCCTACAGGCATTTCTGCCGTAAAGGTCCAAGTCATGAAATTTTATAAGTCCTTAAGCAGTTTACAATGGTCATCCATCATGTAACTGTTATTGACAGACAGTAGGCCATTATTCCCTCTATATATGATTGAATTGGTTAATAATAATATGTAACTTCACCAAAGTTAATTCAATATGCTTCCATTTTGTTATGTAATCCAGAAATAAATATTCTTATACCTATTAATAATCATGGCACTTATAAAAATGAGAGAGAGAGAGAGAGAGAGAGAGAGAGAGAGAGAGAGAGTCTCTAAAAGAGAGAGAGAGAAGAGAGAGGAGAGAGAGAGAGAGAGAGAGAGAGAGAGAGAGAGAGATATCAACTAATGTTATCTAAGGATATTTATTAACACTTTGTTTTTAACCTGCAGTGTAAGGGCACTTTAATATTTCTAAGGACAAATTTATGGTACTAATGAAACTTTGTTAGATAGAATGCTTTGAAAATAATGGACTAGGATTACAATATACATGGACATACGTGTGTATGAGAGAGAGTTGTGTTAAAAAATTGTCTTCATTGTTCCAGGATGATCACTAAATATCTGGTATCTGTTTGTTGTCATTCTAAACCCCTTTGACCTCACTTCAAAACTTATAGGAGAGAGAGAGGGGGAGTTCATGTAGTCAGAGAGAGAGAGAGAGAGAGAGAGAGAGAGAGAGAGAGAGAGAGAGAGAGAGAGAGTGAGAGTGAGGGGGGAGAAGGGGTTCATGAAGTTGAGGGAGAGACAGAGAGCGGTATAATATAATTTGTAATGCAAATGAAAATAAATAGCTTGATAATTTATAATAAAATTAATCCTATAACTATGTACGTAAAAAGTTAATTGCTAATAAAGTCTATGATCAAAGCAGGGAACAATCCTATAAACATTTCAAATACAAGTGTACAGAATAAAAAAACAATAAATTACAGTATTATTCATCATTACTAATAAATCCTACAAACACTTATTAATCAATATATATGTAAATTTTGTAATATATACAATCCCAAACGTACAATACTTATCATGTACCAAATAAATAAATAAATAAATAAATAAATAAATAAATAAATAAATAAATAAAAGCTTCCAGACATAGAGGATACACCAAATATCTGGCCTAAGTTTCACAATTGTTCCTTAAGTAAGATTCCCCTTTCAACTTTAATTAAACAAATTTTGGCAATCACTTTTGAAACTATGATGATAATCATTTTTGACAAAATTTAATGCAGATGTTTGAGCTTGAGACGATCTTAAAAAAGATAAAAATGATACCCTAACCTTCAATCTGTACATCTTAACAATTAATTAAATAATTAATTTATCAGATTAATTAAGGTCACAGAAATCTTAATTACAAACGGAATGTAAAACTGGGATTGGATTAGGTTGGATTAACGGTGTTTTACACACAAGTCAAAATTTTTACACTTATATCGTAAAGTTAATTCAGGAATGGTAGAAGAAACCTGGGTGCCCAGATAAAAACCATCAAACTTTGGCGAGGGAACTGGCAAACTCTGTCACACTAGTAATCTGCTTGAGTGGGACTCGAATCTTAAGGTGGTGAGAGGAATCGTAATCCATTATGTGAAACTGGGATATGTACCATTATATACTCAGAAAACTTAAGCCAAACTTTATACATGCATGGTAACAAGCAACAAGTAGCGTTATTTGAATATTTACACTATCTAGACAAATGACTTAATTATGTCAGCCTGCACAAAGACGAAAAATTTTAAAATTCAACTCAAGCCCAGACAGATATAGAAATCGTTCTTTATAGAACTATAATGTCTCAATCTATTGTCCGTTACTGAACAATATCTGATATGAAAGAAACTTCTGAGAATTTGATGGATTATCTGAAAACCAGAATTGCTGGCTAAGTAACATGATTGAATACTTAACTAGATTAAATGGTCTCTAACCCACTACTAAAAAATATACCTACACTTTACTCTGCAGTAGTGAGGCAGACTGATTTAAACAGCTGATATAAAATTCTAAAGTTAAATGAATTTGAGCCATACAATCTGAGATGAGTTGAGTAATGGTGTTTAACGTCCGAATCAATATTATTTCGTTATATCAAGACATCGCCAGCTATAGGTGAAAGTACAGAAGTTTTGTCTGTGTGTTGCCCTGATGGCATAATACAGCAGGGTTTTTTATCGTGCCATGCCTACCATGACAAGGGACCTCATTTGATATAAGTTTCCCATCCGAAAGAACCATGACTTTCATTTTGTAATGCTGAGTGCTTGGTGAAAGAACAGTCACTATCCACTTTCAAGTCTTTGGTCAGACCTGCATGGTTGGGTTCGAATGCATTTAGACCTCCCACTTATGGAACGAGCACTCTACCAACTGAGCTATCCACAGTGGTCCCTTATAATCTGAGCTGCATGATATTATCTGTTGCAAAACACTGAATAAAACTGCAGATAAATGATTTGAATTGAGTGTTTCACGCCTTAGTCAAGATTGTTACATTTTATTGAGACGGTCAGTTCTGTGTTTTAAAACAATGGAGTGTCTCGAGAAAAACCACTGACCCTTCTGCAAGCAGACTGACAAACTTTTTTCACACTAGGATCTGCTCGAGTTGGATTCAAACCAAGGCTGAGTGAGGTGGCTGTGATCTATAAGTGAATGAATAGATCACTTCCAATTGATCTATCGATTCACATATAGATCACCTCCAAATGATCCATAAATTCACATATAGATCACTTCCAAATGATCTATTGATTCACATATAAATCACTTTAAATTGATCTATTGATTCACATATAGATCGATTCCAATTGATCTATCGATTCACATATAGATCACCTCCAAATGATCCATAAATTCACATATAGATCACTTCCAATGATCTATTGATTCACATATAAATCACTTTAATTGATCTATTGATTCACATATAGATCACTTCCAATTGATCTATTGATTTACATCACTTCCAATTGATACATATAAGACTAATTTTCTGAATCTGGGTAAACTGAATTTGACATCTGATCAGCTGTATGTTAATGGTTAGATTCTTGAGATTTTTTTAAGAAGGTTAATTTGACCCCTGAAATTAGTCAAGAATAAAATGAAAATCCTGTAAACTATGTTACTATTATTATTTTATTTTCTTTGCCTTATAAGTCAATTACATTAACATTAGTGAAACAGAGTGTACAGATTACTATCAGTTTAGTTCATTCAAATAGGAATTAGCCATATGTTACCCCCCTCCCCCCCCCTCCACTAATTTCTACACCTAGCTAATATAGAGATATTAGGAGGTGTTTACTCACAGGTAAATACCCTCCAGCTATTACTTATATCAACTAATCAGGTAAGTAAGTATATAAAATATGTCATATACTAAAAAAATAACCTAGAAAAATAAAATATTTGTTCAAATGACCTTACCAAAGTTCAAATGATGTCAATGCTCGAACATACAATTTTACACCTGATTAAAACAATCGTAATAACACAAGTAATTTGTAATCAAACTTGTCTTGAGGGCCAGGCCCAAGTTTTACAATCATTCACTCCATTAAATATACACTCAACAAAAATTAGGGAATATTTCAATTGTCAATTTTGAAGATATTACATGGTGAAAAATGAAACTTAATATTATATTAAATTGTTTAGTGTAGGTTTGTTGAACAAAAAACAAAACATTGCTTCATAAACTCCTTTAAAATTTCTGCTTAGAGAAAAATAGGAATATTTTAACTGAATGTATATCTAATTGATTGAATGATTGTAAAACTGGAGAAAGGATGGCAAAGTGGTGTCATTCACAAGTTTCCAGATTCCAGAATCCCTCATTGTCTAGAGAGTTTGTCAACTCTTCCCCAAAGCAAAAGGTTCTGAAAGTTGTTTTTTGCACCAGGAATAGAATTTCAAAATCTCCTGTTAATTAGACACTATGTTAAATTTGATATATGGCAGACATTTTCATTAGACTAGCTGATATTAAAACAATTTAATTACCATAGAAACCATCTAAAATCACTTATCACAGATTATCATCATTCCAAAAGTCTACATGCCTGCTGTGGTATGAGTACAATGTCAACTATATTTTGACATACTGGTATGTGGTTAGCATTGTATAAATACACTTTTACGTCATTTGCTGCTTGTTGATTTTATTAAATCAGAAATTTATTTTGATGACCACAAAAGTCCAGACGATAATTTTAATGACTGTATTGGATGTTTACATATTAGAGGAGAAAATAAAACCTATAAGTGAGATTTGAAGAGTCAAGTTAGTAATTAAATCAGGTTAATAACACTTCTGATATTAAATACTGTCCTGCATAAAAAAATAAAAAATCTATAAATACAAAATAGTGTTCTTCATATCTCTCTCTCTCTCTCTCTCTCTCTCTCTCTCTGTCTCAACTACATGAACTCTCTCTCTCTCTCTCTCTCTCTCTCTCTCTCTCTCTCAACTACATGAACTTTCTCTCTTTCTTTCTCTTCTCTCTCTCATATTCAAATACAAAATACAAGTAATTGTAGTAGAACCTCACTAATTACAAAATTATTACTCACATATATTATCACAAAATTAGATTTGATATTTTCTTACAGTCTATCGGTTGAAAAGTGAAAAAATGTTCAGGTTACTAGTATTTCTGAAATTCTTGGAAGGTTGTAAATTGATTCTGACACTTGCTGCGACAGTTGGTAAATTTATTCAATTATAGAGCATTAATTCTGGTGTTGGAAAACAAGTCTAAATATTTAACCTGTCCCAGGAGTGTCTGATAATTTTAACATTTTCTAATGTGATATTAAGACATAAATACATAAAAAATATTACTGGAAAAAGCCATCTGCATTCAAACTTATACAACTTCTCAGTGTACAAAATTTAAAAGAACTTCGTCACCTAGGACTTTTCCTCGTTAATGCAACTCTATTAAGACAATCTCCAACATAATTTACTTTGTCCACGCACCTAGTCTTACAGACTTACAAAATAACTTTGTGTTTATTTCTTACTTTTCCGACTTTGTTTTCTCTTTGTATAATACTGATTTGTCACCATAAATGTAAATGTATATTGTATTGTATTGTATATACGTGTAAGAGTATGCTTTTGATTATAATAAATAAAATGAAAATGAAATTATGTAAGGAACTTAGGAAGACTATCGAAAAGTAACCAGTCAATCCCAAAAGTTACCAGATGTTGGCTGTCATACTGGCTGTTATTCAAAGTACTGTTTACTATTTTTTATTTTAAGTATTTGAAAAATAAATTATCAATAAAGAAAATAAATTGTTCCATATCTTATCCCAAATTCATAAATGACAAATTTGATTTTAATAGGATAATTTAGAAGTGAATTCAAACACTTTGCACTTTTTGTGTAATTAACAAAAACACACAAATAAGGTTATTTTTCAACGACTTGAATGAAAATCAGAAAAAGATGTATCAGCACGTGATAAACTACATAAATCTCTCTCTCTCTCTCTCTCTCTCTCAGAACTACATGAACTCCCCCCCTCTTTCTCTCTCTGAACTACACAAATTCCCCCCCCTCTCTCTCTCTCTCTCTCTCTCTCTCTCTCTCTCTCTCTCTCTCTCTCTGTGACCTACATGCACTCTCTCTCTCTCTCTCTCTCTCTGACCTACATGCACTCTCTTCTCTCTCTCTGAAGTACATGAACTCTCTCTCTCTTTCTCTCTCTCTCTCGTTACATGTTGTACTTTATATTTTTTAAACTACTTTCAAATCCTACCCAAGATAAACTGCTGTAATGATAATACATAAGGATATTGATTATAATATAACTAAGCATTTCATGCCCGGAGTTACTGATAAGAACTGCCCACACAGTTTCACGGAGAGCTTGACAGAGGACATATTAATGGTTGCAGTTAACTGTATATAATCTTAACATCCCAACAGACTTAACTAGCCAATCAACAGGCGACACTGGCATGAAAAATAAACTTGTAATCCCTGTTTATGATGGCCCTATGGTGATTTCATGGCATTCGGAAATTAAATTACTGTTTGATATAGAACTCAGATCAGAATATGAAGTAATATTATATAGATTGTTACATCTAAATAGTCAGTTCTAATGAAGCATTTCTACTGAGAATAGTTCAATCCATATTATATTGTATAATGCTTCCTAAAATAGCTTGGAATTAAACACGTCTTTATGGGACAATTTATCAAACAAAATTGATATCTTTCTAGAAATATTGATTCAACTTTAATGATTATCTTCACTACTAAATCATCATCATCATCATTGTTGTTGTTGTCATCCTCATCAACATCATTATCAACATCACCACCATCATCATCATTAACATCACTACTATCTCTATCATAACCATCATCATCATCAATTCCTTAATGAACAGAGGCCCCTGACACCTGACAATCACTCTTATAATCACTAAAGTCATATAAAGACTACAGAATATTGATCTACAATTCTGACGTCAGTGACATCTATTATATACTAACAATTTAATACATTTATTTGAGAAAATTTAAAGCATCTATATAAAGATACTGACATTCCACAACACTGCTGTTAAAAAAAGATTTATATCTAAATTACCGGTACCAGCACACTTTGGCGCAAAAAATCTATATTTCATCTCTTTCCATTCATAAGTCTAACCAGAGTGCCGTGACAACAGGAATGGATGTACATTTGATCGACCAATCAGAATTAAACTTTTTGTATATATTCTTAACGTAAATTCCTTTGTGAACACATAATGACAATCAATCACGTAAAATTCTTTTGTCAGGAAAACCTGTTTGATAAATCTCCTTCATTAACAAATCTGATGTTTTTCTGGACTTCTACATTTCACGAATGGTTAATTATGTGATTCTGGAGACAACAAGCTTCGAAAATAAATTTGCCAACAGTCAAGACGTTTTTTGTTTTGTTTAAAATTTGCCAACAGTCAAGACGTTTTTTGTTTTGTTTAAAATTTGCCAACAGTCAAGACGTTTTTTGTTTTGTTTAAAATTTGCCAACAGTCAAGACGTTTTTTGTTTTGTTTAAAATTTGCCAACAGTCAAGACGTTTTTTGTTTTGTTTAAAATTTGCCAACAGTCAAGACGTTTTTTGTTTTGTTTAACATTTGCCAACAGTCGGGCATATTTTTTTTTGGTTAAGAATGTCAACAATTGTCTTCTTGTCGTTTCTATTGTTTCTATTTATCTACTTAGCCCACTTGTATCAAAGTCATTCCAAAGTACTTAAAGATAATTAAACATCATTTAGGTTTACGTCTTTTTGATTGCTGATAGCAAGAAAAAACCAACAATTATTGTTACAACAAAATGAAGTAAATTACAGAAAGAACAGTGTGACTTTATAGCCTGACAAGGTTAATGAATGTCTGAAAAACTGATTGATTGATTTAATGGGGTTTTATGTTCAGTGAAGAATATTTCACTTACATTGAGACATCACCTGCTATAGGTGAAGTGGCAGAAATTTTTACCAGTGTGCTAAAGGCACTGTGGAAGCAAATTTTTAATGAGCAATGCTTGCCATGATACGGGGTATCGGTTTTTAAGGTCAAATGCCTTTAAGAAAAACATTTTTGTTACAGTTTTAGAACAATAACTAACTACTACTAACACTAAAATGAGTCAGAATGACATATACACCCTACCTGCTAATAATCACTTGAAATTATGCAATTTCCAAGGGCAATAACTTACAAGAAAGTGGGTCCATTAGAACGAAAAGCAAACTCAGGCTGTATCTCATCATAACAAAGATACATACCAAATATAGTTTAATATTTAACCAATTGGAGATAAAAGTTTGGAAAACTAATTATAACAGAATGTAGAAATGACAAAATAATGGAATGACAGACCAACAAAAGGAAGAAATTGGTATCACTATATGCCAGCGGCCATTTTAATGGCAGGTTAATAGAATTTTTTATACTTGTAAGAAATGACGCTTTTAATACCATTTGGATATTTGGACAGCTTAAATAATTATTTTCAAAATATAAAAACCAGCAATTTTAAATTTAAATGTGAAACAATTCATAAAATGTGTCTGCATACCATCTCTGTCTTTTAGAAATAACAACTGATTTACTCCACTCATTACACAATACAAGTGTGGCCTAATTAATTTATCTGATTTTTTGAACTTATCAAAACCAAACAAATCATCAGACAATCTGTCTGATTAATGTGAACAACTATTTGACTAAACATTACAATTGGATCATAGCAATCAAAAGAGGTCAAGATCGGTAAGCAAAGTGTTGGCATTGGCTAATTTTTGTAATTTTTTTTTAACTTTTCAACCAAAGGAATCAGACATTTGTTGGATTATTTTGAGCAACTTTATGACTACACATTTTAAGTGGATTGCACCGATAAAAAGTTAAGCTTAAGATCAGTAAGTAAATTGTTGGGCAATTGGGATTTTTTTATCTTTACTTTTCAAAAACCAAAGGAATCAAAAGACATGTTGGATTAATTTGAACAACTTTGTGACCAGACATTTCATTAAGTGGATTAGTGCAATCTAAAATTTAGGTCAAGATCTGTATTTGTCACAGAAATTTGAACAATTTTATGATCAGACATTAAATTAAGTGGATTTGGAGCAATTTCAAGGTGAGGTCAAGACCAGTATCTGTCGGATAATTTGAACAATTTTATGATCAGACATTCCAAGTAGATTAGAGTGATCAAAAGTTAAACTCAAACTCAGTAATTAAATTGTTGAGCATAAGTGGGGATTGGCTAATTAATATGAATCTTTGTATTCCTCTCTTTTTAATCAATGGAATCATAAAACATTTGTCAGATTAATATGAAACAACTTTATGACAAGAATGATAAGTGATCTAAAGTTGAGGTCAACATCGCTAAGTAAACTGTAAAATTGATTATAATCCTATATGTCTGATCTAACCCACCTATCTAGGTCAACAAGATTAACTGACAGATTATTGGTTCTCTTTTATTAAGGAGACAGTAAGAAGATCCAGAAGTCAAAGAAGATACATGACTTCAGTAGACAAAGTTAACAATGACGATAATATGATTAAGTTATATTATGTTATATATGTGTGTGTGTGTATATATATATATATATATATATATATATATATATATATATATATATATATATATATATATATATATATATATATATATATATATAAAGAGAATCTATTACAAGTTTTAGGTCGCGATGGGGAAATTCCGATCGAATGGTGAGATTTTTCATCTCAAACGAGGCTCTACTTCAGTCGAGTAAATGATTATTTTTCTCGCATATAATTTACGAAAAAAAATGGAATCCCTTCTATTACGTTGCAGGATTTTGCTAGCGGAAGAATACAAAACACACAACAATAACAAATAACATTTCACTTACAGCAGAATGTGAACCTACGCGACAAAACAAAACAACGATTTTTCTCTTTATATATATACATCGTTTAGTAAAAATGATATTATTCATCATAAAGAAGTCTTTTTTGTCGTTTTCATAATTTTTTCCCACAAAATTATGACCCTTGCCAATTGAAAAAAAATGTAGTCCCTGTTCAACTGAGATAGGCTACACATGGGCATGTGGGATGCGATATGGAAAAAATATCGTACAGTAACCCATTCAGTGAGATAAATCTATCACACTATGCGAGAAATATATATATATATATATAATACTTCATCATCCATATCATATTCTGACAACACTTATATATATTTCACATGCTTTGCTGAAAATGATAGGAATGTATTAATTGTTTATGAAAAGAAAACATAACAAAAAAAAAAAACATTCTACTTAAATAATAGATAGATAAATATGCCCATCAGTCCTCGGACATGTAAGAATATATATTTATACCACATTTTTTAATCATTTCCAGCTTTCTAACTTAAATTATCTTATGCACTAAATAAAAATTTAAATATCTAAAATTATCTTGAGATTATCAGAGATTAAACATGTTAAAGTTAGAATTTTTCCATTCTACTTCTTTTGAATTATTTCTTCATCTTTGACATTTTAACATCTCCAAAGCAATCAGACTCCCACACACTGCTGTTATACTCGTCAGAGATATAAAATTATATTTACACTTATTGTCATGCTACAATAATCACAGAATGTAAGAGAAATTTAGTAGGAATTATTAAAAAATAAATTTTCCTTTGTGCATTGTAAACACTGCCAACTGACATATTTGTGAAAAAATGCACTAAAACCTTCTTTTAAAATGTCCCTTGATAATTCATCCAACTTGCTTATCACTACCAATAAAAGGTGTTAAAATAACAAGGAACAACAAAAAATATTGAAACAACCAAACAATTATTGTAGAATGACAACAAATGATAATGACCAACCAATCATCATAAAGAACCAATAAAATAATTGATAAGACCAACCAATCATCATCAAAGACAATAAAATAACTGATACAATCAACCAATGATTGCAGAGAATTTTAAACTACTGATATCAGCAACCAATCATGATGGAGATCATTAAACAATTGGCATAAGCAACCAAGCATTGTGGAGAACATTAAACAACTGATATGAGCAACCAATTATTGTGGAGAAAATAAAACTGATATTAGTAACCAATCATTGTGGAGGACATCAAACTGATATAAGCAACCAATTATTGTGGAGAAAATAAAACTGATATAAGTAACCAATCATTGTGGAGGACATAAAACTGATATGAGCAACCAATCATTGTGGAGGACATAAAACTGATATAAGCAATCAATTATTGTGGAGAAAATAAAACTGATATTAGTAACCAATCATTGTGGAGAACATAAAACTGATATGAGCAACCAATCATTGTGGAGGACATAAAACTGATATAAGCAACCAATTATTGTGAAGAAAATAAAACTGATATTAGTAACCAATCATTGTGGAGGACATAAAACTGATATGAGCAACCAATCATTGTGGAGGACATAAAACTGATATAAGCAACCAATTATTGTGAAGAAAATAAAACTGATATTAGTAACCAATCATTGTGGAGGACATAAAACTGATATGAGCAACCCATCATTGAGGAGGACATAAAACAGATATGAGCAACCCATCATTGTGGCGCTAAAACAAACAATATGAGCAACCAATCATTGTGGAGGACATAAAACTAATATGAGCAACCAATCAATGTAGAGCTAAAACAAACAATATGAGCAACCAATCATTGTGGAGAACATAAAACTGATATAAGTAACCAATTATTGTGGAGGACATAAAACTGATAAGAGCAACCCATCATTGTGGAGGACATAAAACTGATATGAGCAACCAATCATTGTGGAGCTAAAACAAACAATATGAGCAACCAATCATTGTGGAGAACATAAAACTGATATGAGCAACCAATCATTGTGGAGAACATAAAACTGATATGAGCAACCAATCATTGTGGAGGACATAAAACTGAAATAAGCAACAAATTATTGTGAAGAAAATAAAACTGATATTAGTAACCAATCATTGTGGAGGGAAAACAAATGATATGAGCAACCAATCATTGTGAAGAACATAAAACTGATATGAGCAACCAATCATTGCGAAGCGAAAACAATTGATATGAGCAACCAATCATTGTGGAGGACATAAAACTGATATGAGCAATCAATTAATTTGGAGAACATAAAACTGATATGAGCAACCCATCATTGTGGAGGACATAAAACTGATATTAGTAACCAATCATTGTGGAGAACATAAAACTGATATGAGCAACCCATCATTGTGGAGGACATAAAACTGATATGAGCAATCAATTATTGTGGAGGACATAAAACTGATATGAGCAACCCATCATTGTGGAGGATATAAAACTGATATAAGCAACCAATCATTGTGGAGAACATAAAACTGATATGAGCAACCAATCATTGTGGAGCAAACACAAATGATATGAGCAATCAATCATTGTGGAGAACATAAATTTGATATGAGCAACCAATCATCATGGAGCGAAAACAACTGATATGAGCAACCAATCATTTTTGAGGACATAAAACTGATATAAGCAACCAATCATTGTGGAGAACATAAAACTGATGAGTAACCAATCATTGTGGAGCGAAAAACAATTAATATGAGCAACCAATCATTGTGGAGAACATAAAACTGATATGAGCAACCAATCATTGTGGAGCTAAAACAAACAATATGAGCAACCAATCATTGTGGAGAACAAAAACTGATATGAGCAACCAATCATTGTGGAGAACATAAAACTGATATGAGCAACCAATCATTGTGGAGGACATAAAACTGATAAAAGCAACCAATTATTTGAAGAAAATAAAACTGATATTAGTAACCAATCACTGTGGAGGGAAAACAAATGATATGAGCAACCAATCATTGTGATGAACATAAAACTGATATGAGCAACCCATCATTGTGAAGCGAAAACAATTGATATGAGCAACCAATCATTGTGGAGGACATAAAACTGATATGAGCAATTAATTATTGTGGAGAACATAAAACTGATATGAGCAACCCATCATTGTGAAGAACATAAAACTGATATGAGCAACCCATCATTGTGGAGGACATAAAACTGATATGAGCAACCCATCATTGTGGAGGACATAAAACTGATATGAGCAATTAATTATTGTGGAGGACATAAAGCTGATATGAGCAACCCATCATTGTGAAGAACATAAAACTGATATGAGCAACCCATCATTGTGGAGGACATAAAACTGATATGAGCAACCCATCATTGTGAAGAACATAAAACTGATATGAGCAACCCATCATTGTGAAGAACATAAAACTGATATGAGCAACCCATCATTGTGAAGAACATAAAACTGATATGAGCAACCCATCATTGTGAAGAACATAAAACTGATATGAGCAACCCATCATTGTGGAGGACATAAAGCTGATATGAGCAACCAATCATTGTGGAGGATATAAAACTGATATAAGCAACCCATCATTGTGGAGGACATAAAGCTGATATGAGCAACCAATCATTGTGGAGGACATAAAGCTGATATGAGCAACCAATCATTGTGGAGGATATAAAACAGATATGAGCAATTAATTATTGTGGAGGACATAAAGCTGATATGAGCAACCCATCATTGTGGAGGACATAAAACTGATATGAGCAACCCATCATTGTGAAGAACATAAAACTGATATGAGCAACCCATCATTGTGGAGGACATAAAACTGATATGAGCAACCCATCATTGTGAAGAACATAAAACTGATATAAGTAACCAATCATTGTGGAGGACATAAAACTGATATGAGCAATTAATTATTGTGGAGGACATAAAGCTGATATGAGCAACCAATCATTGTGGAGCGAAAACAAATGATATGAGCAATCAATTATTGTGGAGAACATAAAACTGATATGAGCAACCAATCATCGTGGAGCGAAAACAACTGATATGAGCAACCAATCATTGTGGAGGACATAAAACTGATATGAGCAACCAATTACTGTGGAGAACATAAAACTGATTAGTAACCAATCATTGCGGAGCGAAAAACAATTGATATGAGCAACCAATCATTGTGGAGAACATAAAACTGATATGAGTAACCAATCATTGTGGATCGAAAACAATTGATATGAGCAACCAATCATTGTGGAGAACATTAAACAACTGATATGAGCAACCAATCATAATGGAGAGATAATAAATGATAACTTACTTGTACCAGCAAACTCCAGCCATTATAAGTCCTATAAATCCTGCTATACTGCATGCTGCGACTATAACTATAAATACAAAAAATATCAAGTAATAATTTAAAAAACATCTTAACATGAAAAGATGAGATTACTTTGACAACCAACAATTATCAAAAGTTTGTCAGTAAAGGTCAGTGTTTTTTGTGGGAACTCCAGTTCCCCCCAACATTCCAGAACTGAATGCCTCAATTTAAGTGAAATATTTTGACTCAGGCAATAAGCACCATTACTCACTCATTCGCTCATGTTTGTGAAAAGTAGCATTGATTTCTTTAAGTTTTATTGCTTGAAATACTTTCCAAAAATACAAATACTGGTTTCTAACAGACTTTTATTTTAATCAAACTGTAAATAATGCACAACAAACCACAGGACAGCATAAGGCACCATTAAGTGGTTTTCTCAGGATATTCTGATTTCCCCAACTATTCCATAACTTCCACACCTCAATATAAGGGAAAGATTCTTGACTTGGGTTTAAAAAACCATTAATCCAATCCAATCAATTACTTGTTAGTAAATACCTACACATAAATACTAAATCCTTTCCAAGCACAACTGTTCCGACTTCGCTTTCCTTGTGTTTTGATCCTACTTGTGGCTGAGGAGGCAGTGGAGGTGCATGGCTTTGTGTCGTTTTGTTTTCAGCAGGAGATTTTGCTGTCGTCGTTGTTTGAGCCTGAAAGTTCACCTCCTGCTCCTGTGCTGCAGCAAAGTTTGTTTCATCAACATTTTCACTGTTTTCTTTGCCCAGATTTCTAGAATTGTCATTATCTATAAAAGGTAAAGAAAACTTTTATTAATAGGAAAAAAACACAATTATCTAAAACATTGCCCTTTGCTTGAGGTTGGTTCATAAACCAGTTATAGTAGTTTTGGCATAAGGGTTCTAACAAAATAATTTTCTTTCAATTGTATTGTCCGTACACAATTTGTTAAAGAAGAATTTTGTGAAATACATTTTTCTGCAATTATGTAAGTGTTTATTTAATTTTATCTTCCTGTATTCTGGGTATCCTAATTTGCTGTTTGTGCAATGAATTGTTTACCTTGTTTCTCCTATGTAAAATTTATTACAACCTGAGCAAGAAATTTCATAAATTATATTTTATGAATTGCAAGACATTTTTGCATTTACTGTGAATATTTTGCCTTTAAAATTTTATATTCTCCTTTTACAAATTGTTTATGGACAATGCAACTGAAAGAAAAGAAAAATATTTTATTATAACCCTTATGCCAAAACTTAACAGTCTAATTTTATTATCTCCCATAATAATGATGTCATCGTATTATTATATAGTGCCCTATTGTCTAAATGACATCATCACTAGTTTCTTTGTTACTATGTAAAGCATCTAAAGATGAAATGAAAGTGCTAATGATTTACAAAATCGTGTTTTATATCATATATAAAATTCTAGGTAAAACTTCTGATGATTTGGGTTGGGTTAACACACAACTATTTTTGCTTTGACATATACAATGTACATACATGTATGCATATAAATAACTTACTTTCTAGTTTGTTAAATTTTTGGTCTTTATTTCTGGCATAATAATCAGCTAATTTTGCTTGTCGTATAATTTCATCTAAAACTTGTTTTTGTTCAGCTGTAAGTTCTGAGCCATCTGTAAAACATAAGACAAAAATTCTGTTATAATATCACAAACATATACATACAGAAAACCTGCTACATCACTGTTATAATATCACAAACATATACATACAGAAAAACCTGCTACATCACTGTTATAATATCACAAACATATACATACAGAAAAACCTGCTACATCACTGTTATAATATCACAAACATATACATACAGAAAAACCTGCTACATCACTGTTATAATATCACAAACATATACATACAGAAAAACCTGCTACATCACTGTTATAATATCACAAACATATACATACAGAAAAACCTGCTACATCACTGTTATAATATCACAAACATATACATACAGAAAAACCTGCTACATCACTGTTATAATATCACAAACATATACATACAGAAAAACCTGCTACATCACTGTTATAATATCACAAACATATACATACAGAAAAACCTGCTACATCACTGTTATAAAATCACAAACATATACATACAGAAAAACCTGCTACATCACTGTTATAAAATCACAAACATATACATACAGAAAAACCTGCTACATCACTGTATAAAAATCACAAACATATACATACAGAAAAACCTGCTACATCACTGTTATAAAAATCACAACATATACATACAGAAAAACCTGCTACATCACTGTTATAATATCACAAACATATACATACAGAAAAACCTGCTACATCACTGTTATAATATCACAAACATATACATACATACAGAAAAACCTGCTACATCACTGTTATAATATCACAAACATATCCATACAGAAAAACCTGCTACATCACTGTTATAATATCACAAACATACATACATACAGAAAAACCTGCTACATCACTGTTATAATATCACAAACATATCCATACAGAAAAACCTGCTACATCACTGTTATAATATCACAAACATATACATACAGAAAAACCTGCTACATCACTGTTATAATATCACAAACATATACATACAGAAAAACCTGCTACATCACTGTTATAATATCACAAACATATACATACAGAAAAACCTGCTACATCACTGTTATAATATCACAAACATATACATACAGAAAAACCTGCTACATCACTGTTATAATATCACAAACATATCCATACAGAAAAACCTGCTACATCAGACCTGTAGTACTGTAGATGAAATAGACATGACATTTTTTTTTTCAAATATGGGTACTACAGATAACGAAGATACTTTAAATTATCATCAGTGAAACATTTTGCAGAAAATCTGACAAATTTAAAATTTAAATTATTTTCTTTATTGTTTATATACTCAGGAATGTATGGGATCCATTTTAAAGATAACTTCAAATATATAACACCTGTATTTAGTGTTATTTTTAATATTAAGTCATAAGTGTAGTTTCAAAAGAGCTTGTTTAAATTTCCAAATCATGTGATTAATGGTAATTATAGCTCATATAATTACATTTAGTCTCAATCTTAGTTCCAATTACTATAACAAAAACAATTCTAAATATAAATAAAGTACATTATATAAAAGTTTCTTGACTTAATAATGTAAATGATATAAATCTTGATTATAAGTATTGTTTTAGTTTTTTAAACGATCCAGGATTATTTGTATACTCAAATAAGGACAAGTAAGTTCAGTAAACTCCAGTAAAACCTTCAGTTACAATGATCAAGTGTTGATTTTATTTAGTAACATGCTCTTATATAAACTTCAGGGGCCTTAAGTGGCTGAATAGTCCATAGTGCTGGCTTTTGTATCCTTCTCTCACAGTTTCTAAAATTATTATTTTCTTTTATGAAATAAACAACAGAAAAGATGTGGCATATTTATATTAGTTGATTGTGATGTTGTTTGATTTCACATCAGCAATAATTAAGGTTGCAATAGGTGATCCTGAGTTAGTAGTCTGTCCTCCTATCACAGGTAAGGAAACAGTATCTCAAACTGAAATCTTGTGTATGAATTTGTCAAGGTTTAAACCTCCTGATATCCTGCTCTCAAGGTGGATGCTCTACCACTAAGCCACAAATCCAATAAGCATATGGGGCCACTGATTTTTAAACTCTCCACTTAGAATGTAGTTGAGTAGTGGAGTAAAATTGTTAAAACCCTGTTGAAGATTCTTCCACTTATGATGAAGAAGGCTGTTCTTGGATGGTGGTGAAATATAGAGTATTATCAATTCAATCATTTTTCCATCTGTCCATCCATTTCTCTAATAAACCAACCAATTAATTAACCAATCAATTAATCATCTATCCATTCAATCAATCCATCCATTCCTTAAATCAATCAATTCATCAATATCTACAATCATTCCTCCATCTATCCAAACAATTTCCTCCATTTAATCAATCCATCCATTCCTACAATTATTTATCCACCTATCCATCCATTCTTTAAATAAATCAATCCATCAATCAATCTTCTTATCTAATCAATCAGTCAATTTATTAATGAATCAATTAATCAACCAACCAACAATCAATCAAAAAAACAATTAATCAATCAATCACCAATCAGTCAATCAGTAAGCTAGAATAAAGTGTTTGAACTTATTTGCATTTACAACTTTTTTGTGGAAGTCAAATTTAATTAAATTTTGCCAATGAAAAATAAATACTGGTACATCAAAATAATTAAATAGCTCTGTATGTGTGACTGGCTTAATTAACATAGATTAGTGTATTACAAGTATCAAGTAAAGCCAACGTAAATCAAATCTATAACCAAACAAACTACTCAGAATAAAAACATATTAATTTCTCCTGTGTTCTGGATCTCTCTTTAAGTTTATAACTAAATTCACCAATATATCAAACTGATTTTTGATATATTTCTACAAGGACATCATAATATAAATATTGTATCAGTAATGAAACACTGAGAACTCTGACAGCTTTCCATTTCAGTTTAAATATCAAACTTTTATATCTAAAATACTCGTAATATCTGCGGAAAACATATAAGAATAAAGACATTGGAAAATGTTATTAATCCAATAGAAACTGACTACTTTTTAATGATTTATCTGAATTTCATTATAAAAGGCCAAACCTGTTGGTTGTATGTAATGTTGTTTAACATTGCATCAGTAATTTTTCAACTATTTGACATCAGAGCAAGTCTACTAATCTGTACAAATAAGTCAAAGTACAAGCTGATATATGCATTAAATGCACAAGTATGTATTACAGTCTGCCTTATACAAGTGCACAGTCTGAAAGACATTAAAACCCCACTGTATAGACAAGCAAAGATCAAGTCTCCCAATCACATTATCCCAATACTGGATGAACTGTCTTCTTAATGCTGAGTGCCAAACAAAGAAGCAGTATCTTAAATTTATTAAGGAATAACTTGTGTTTTTAACAAGTTTATTGAGTCATAACATGAAAAACGGTGTGCACACTTCATAATGCGCGTAGTAAAATATTCCTTATAATTCAATTTTAAACACTTAAACTGAAACATAAAACAAAATGCAATGTTTTGTTTTATTTTTCTTGATTTTTTTATAAATTAAAAAAATCCTCTGCGTTGGAACTATCATCAACCAATGAAATGGAAAGAGCCATTATGTCACGCCATTGATGTTTAGTGTTGCTATGGTTGCGTAGTTTATTGGAGTATAACATGAAAAACAAGCATGTGCGTTTACGTTGTGTTTGTGTTGCAGTATGATATAACAGAATTTAGAAATTAAATTATTGAGTAATAACTATGATCCTGCCAGGGTTTAAGCCCATGAGCCACCAAAGAGGTTAATATGGCTATGAACTTTAATATAATCACTTTAACTAAAATGGTAATCCTGTACAAAGGGGTGTGACACATTTTTATATTTTTCTTTAAAAATATGTCCTAGGGTATCTCTTTTTAATACCCTAGGACATATTTTTAAGAGAAAATATAAAAATGTGTCCCAACCATGTGATCTGGTATACATAAAGTGAGCCCGAAGAGTGACATGTAACTGAATAAAGCTAATAACTATGGCAACGAGAATGAGATGTTGCTATGGAGATTAATGTGGCCTTTAAGTAACTTGGTCATAGGTCATGAGTTGACAATGACAAAATATTTTATCTACAGGTAAATCAAGTTTGATGGATTGGTCTACAATGTGCCTAATGGTGATAGAATTGTCTAAAAGAAAGCTAAAACTTTCATATCACATCAACTACATGTATTACCAATAGCTCCTAAATGATTCTGGATAGCCGCAAATAGCTGCAATAATGCTGATGCAGCTTAAAACAAAAATTCACTCACTAATTGATTCTGACAATTCAGTACAAAAATCAATTACAAGGTAGTCCATTGTGACCTTGATTACTACCTTGTGACCTTGACTGCCACTGTTTTTCCACAATGATGAACTAAATAAGTAAACTTGACCGTAAAGTTGACGTAAGTGTGTTAACGATCAAATCAACAATCATATCTACAGATTAATACATAAACTTTTATGAGATGGTTATTAACTGCAAGATGTTGTTTCCTTTGTATAATAATTATGTCAATAAATATATATAAATATCAATCTATATAGCTAACTCATTTAATGAAAGACATCAATTTCAATACACAATAAAACACATGTATGCTTCAGTAATACTGAGGTGGCAGTTCTAATGGATGAACAGCAGTTACAACAGAAAACAACAGACCTTCAACAAGTAAACTGAAAAACTTTCTAAAACTAGAAACTGCCATAACAATAATTCAAATCAAGGCAGTGATAGACAATGTAATCTGTAAGCTAGCAGGCTTTGGACCTGACTCAGCCACCAAAGGGTCCTTGATTAACTTTAAAGTCAAAACTGAAGTTTCATGCAGTTAACCATATAATATCAAGATTTTATGTCAAAACTGGTTTCATGCAGTTAACCATATATTATCAAGATTTTATGTTACTTTGTAGTTCATGTTGTAGGTTAAAGTTTTAAAAGTTTATAAATTCTCAGTTAAAATTAATTGCAGTACAGCATAACCTTTTTATAATACCCCTGACAACTTTGCAATCTAACATATTGTTACAGCAAATTGAAGTCCCAAAAACCTTTTTTTTTTTCTTATTTATATTTTTATATACCCGAGAATTGTTGCCTAACCCTTTATAATGCCCGAAATCAGACCAAACAATTGGTGGCAGATGATAATGATTTTATTGTATTATATATATTGTAAGGTTTTAAAAATTTAATTCATCAATTCCATCTTACCTATCACAAATGGTTCAAGTCAGTATTTCAACCATAGTTTTAAAATTTTGCCAGTACAAATTAGGATGTAGTCTTAGCAACTCGTGAAACAAAAGACCATTTCGTTGTCATAATTGTAATTCAAAATCATTGAGGTGTTTGAAAGTGGAGGAAATATATGAGAAGCGTCGCAAGTACAAGTACTTCTTTCAGTGAAAGTAATTTTTGTAATAGCATTGGATTTTTCTTAAAATTTTGTACGATCAAACTTAGTTCTTAAACAAAAGAAGACCCTTTTCCTGATCTTTGATCTCCCCATAAATTTTTTTTAAAAAATCCTTAGAGCATTTTATGGTACCTAATTCCGTAAAAATACAGAGAAATCATACATGTACGCAAAATACAAAATACGGAGAAATCATACAAGCAGGAAGCTCTACATTTTATTTATCGATTTATATCAAAAGTACGGAATATTGAACTTGTTACTGATTATATAACAAAATTTAAATTTCAGTCCATATACAGACAGGTTCAATTTACTTCATTTATTTGATTTATCTATAAAAAATCTTTTTTATCAAAAAAATTTCTTAATCAGGTTCAGTGACCTATATTTGATTTATTACTCTACATCAATTCAAAAAGATTTAGGCACGAAATCTTGGTGATCGTTTTAGTATGATGTTAATATAGAGTGACTAAAAGCTAATGGCAAACAAATTATTTCATCTCCATATATAGAAAGTTACAAGACCAAATTGTGTGATAAAGCTTATAAGGTAAAAATGAAAAATGGTCTCGACAACGTTTATATTGAATGTCTCTACGTCACTAAGAAAACTATTGTAACCGATTATTAAGACCCATGTATAAAATCTGTTTCTTTTTCTATGGTCTAACAAAACTCTTTTACTTAAACTTTCACAATATTGTTGACAACTGAAATGAATTTCCTGACTAATATAAGAATTATTTTTGAAATTCTTTAGTTTTGAAGCTGGCAAAGAAAAAGTGGGTACAAAATAAATGATAAACATCTTTTTTGACATTATCAGTTGCTTGTTAAATAAGCTGTATGGATTATACCTACAGATGTACTTAACCCCACCACAGGACATCATTTTGTTATGAACCACACAACTGTACATTATTTTGTTATTAACCACACATTTTGTTATTAACCACACCACTGGGTATCATTTTGTTATTAACCACACCACTGGACATCATTTTGTTATTAACCACACCACTGGACATCATTTTGTTATTAACCACACCACTAGACATCATTTTGTTATTAACCACACCACTGGACATCATTTTGTTATTAACCACACCAATGTTATCATTTTCTTATTATTTCTACTGTCATCCCAACTCAAGAGTTTTATAAGGTCCCTATTTTCAAATATGTTTATTTTGTACCCCTTTTTTTAATAATTTCTGAAGCCTGTCCAATTCTTGGTTACATTTATACTAGTTAAGTGCACTCTTTTAGATACAAATCAGAGATGTCATGTCCTAATCATTAATACATTAGTGTATACCCTTTATCAATAATTTCTGAAGCTTATCAAATACTTGGTTACATTAAAGCTTATAGTTAAGTGCATGCTTTTAGATACAAATCGGAGCTGTCATCCTTAAAATGACGTCAGTCACAATTTTTAAAATGCACCCCTTTTCTGAATATTTTCTAAAACCTGTCCAAAACAGTTAAGTGTGTGCTTTTAGATACAAATTGGAAATTTCATTTCCTAAATGACGTCAGTCATAATAATGTAAACATATCATTTTTTCGATAATTTCTGAAGCCTGTCCAGAATCATTATTTGCAGTATTAAATGTAGTGTAAAGTAAAATTATATTACCATAATTAAGTATATAATCTTTATTTTTTAACGTTTTCTACATTAAAGAACTGGATATATAAGTTTCAAAAGAGTTTTTGGTTTTTCTCTCACCTAATTTAAAAAAAACAACATTTTCTTGTTTATAGAGGCAGGAATTTTTTCTGGAATGGTTGAAAGTGACATATCAAAAAAAAAAAAAAAAAAAAAAAAAATCCAGTGTTTGGCAAGCGAACTGACAAACGCCTTTACACTATGATATGCCATAGTAAGATTCAAACCTATTCAGTTAATCACAATGATCCGATTTACTCCTAAAGCAGACCTCTAGGCCCCCTAGACCCTCTTTCATTTTAACATACCGGTAATATAACTATAAATATTTTAAAGAATAATTCAATTAAAGAAGGATCAGATGAATTGGATAAATTGTTTTTGCCCCAATCATTGAAGATTCTTTCACATACACTATAGTGGCCAGTTTTGGAATAATCACGGCTGTAGAAATTCCATGGACATATGTCTATGTCCATGTAAAATCCATGGATTTCCACGGAAATGCCACAAAAATCCATGGAAAGTGTGTACATGTCCATGGAAAAATAAATTTGCCATCTTTTTGACCATGGACATGTACACACTTTCCATGGAATTTCTGTGGCACATGTACATGGATTTTTGTGGCAAATTTTTGTCTGTCAATGAAAGTTTAACAAAATATACAAAGTTTCAGGCTCAGCATTTTCAACAAACTTTGTACGTGGAAATTCCATGGATTTCCATGGCATTTTTCTCAAGTGTCTAGGTCAGCAATTCAAGTGCTTTGTTCATACAATTAGGAGGTTCTGCTAGACAACAACAAGAAAAAAGATGGCTGCCTAGTATGACCAGCATTTTTAGACATTTCAGCATTAGACTATACAAGACTAAGAAGGACATAAAATCTTATATTTTGTTGCAAAGTTACTGGATATTATACAAAGGAAACCTTTTTGAGATAATGGTATCTAGTGAAATTATAAGCAGACCATTGAAAGTGTCATTTGGGAATTATTTAGCTGTATTTTAAAGTATGGAAAGTGCCATGTGAGTTTTATTAAATTCATTCTATCATGTAACTAACATAAATGATACAGGCAACTATTTTTGTTATAAAGTTTAACTCAGATAAAAAATTAAAATAAAAAATGATATATTAATTGTCATTAAGAGTGAGCAATTAATCTTTTAAAGATCTGTATGAACATGAAAATATCATGAATAAAATACATTGGTGAGATTCTAAAGACTTGATGTGATTTTGTTTAATAATTATTAGAACAGTCATAGGCAACAAAAAGTCACCAAATATGTCATTTCATAATTTCAGAAAAATGTGCTGATTCACAGAGTAAGCCATTTTTTTTTCTTGATGCTGTCTATAAATACTTCATCTGGATGGATCACTTTTTAAAAATTTGACACTTATTTTCCATGTACAATGTACATGGATTTCCATGTACATCGACCATGGATTGCCATGTACATGTCCACAGATTTACCATGTACATGT
The DNA here is from genome assembly GCA_029721355.1 of Tegillarca granosa. Lineage (NCBI taxonomy): Eukaryota > Metazoa > Mollusca > Bivalvia > Arcoida > Arcidae > Tegillarca > Tegillarca granosa. Next base: position 1,050,645 of record JARBDR010000135.1, read on the forward strand.
CCATGGATTTGCCACGTACATGTCCACAGATTTGCCACATACATGTCCATGGAATTTCCACGTACACGTCCACAGATTTGCCATGTACATGTCCATGGAATTTCCACGAACATGTCCACAGATTTGCCACGTACATACGGTTCCAATACTCCAAAATGTCCATGGATTTGCCAGGTACATTGTCCATAGAAATTCCACGTACATGTCCATGGAATTTCCACATACATACGGTTCCAATACTCCACACTTTCCATGTACGAAAAATCCATGGAAATTCCATGGATTCTATGGCAAATCTACACCCGGGTCAGGTGAGGAAAACCTGGGTACGCAGAGGAAATCAACCAACAACCCTTTGGCAAGCATTATTGACAAACTTTCTCACACTAGAATCTGCCAATAGTGGGATTCCTGTTAAATTAAAGAACTTACAAAAAATACAGGCTATACATTAAACTACATGTACATAAGTGGTAGAAATACAAACTGGCCAAAAACTGAGAACATTGCCTCTGACACAATAATTACACACATATTTCAGTTCACAGATTACACAAGTAAACTTTATCTGTACCTAACAAATGCCTGTTAAGACAATTTGTTTGATTTACTTAAAGCTGAGAATTTAAACAGATTTCTCTACATTTAAATAAATATTATCCAGTTTATTGGGTTTAACTCAGAGAACTTTAAATTTTTATATACATTTTTATCCTTAATGTTATATATAAATTGATATTCGATAGCTCTATCATCACGTAGGTATTGTAAAGGTGAGAAGTAAACAGGTGCTTGTCTATATAAGTATTATCAAACAAGAATTAACTGACAATGACGTTTTTAACACTTGGCCACATGAGTTTAACTGTAATATGAAATATCACTCTAATTCTTGTTCTTCAACAGTAAAATCATGCCAGGAAAACTGATGCCTGTAAGGGGCTCCGGTGGCTTAGCAGCCTAAGCACTCGCTTATGGATCACAATGCGTCTGATTGGCAAAATCTGAATCCTGATCAGTCTGATTTTAGTGTGAGAAATATGTCAGTATGCTTACTGACGGTCGGACAAAGAAGCAACAAGCAATAATGGCTTTAATCATAAGAATCAAGAAATGTTAAACAACAAGAGACAGAACAGCAAACCATAAACAAGCCTTGGTAACGGAGTGGTCAAACCATAAACGAGCCTCCATAACCGAGTGGTCAAACCATAAACGAGCCTCGGTTATTAAATCGAGTGGTAAAACCATAAATGGGCCTCAGTAACCGAGTGGTCAAACCATAAACGAGCCTCGGTAGCCAAGTGGTCAAACCATAATGGGCCTCGGTAACCTAGTGGTCAAACCATAAATGGGCCTCGGTAACCTAGTGGTCAAACCATAATGGGCCTCGGTAACCTAGTGGTCAAACCATAAATGGGCCTCAGTAACCGAGTGGTCAAACCATAAACGAGCCTCGGTAGCCAAGTGGTCAAACCATAATGGGCCTCGGTAACCAAGTGGTCAAACCATAATGGGCCTCGGTAACCTAGTGGTCAAACCATAAAAGAGCCTCAGTAGCCCAGTGGTCAAACCATAAAAGAGCCTTTGTAACCGAGTGGTCATACCATGAACGGGCCTCTGTAACCAAGTGGTCAAACCATAAACGGCCTTGGTAACCAAGTGGTCAAACCATAAACAAGCCTTGGTAGCAAAGTGGTCAAACCATAAATGAGCCTCGGTAACCGAGTGGTCAAAAGTACAAGCCATAAATGAGCCTCGGTAACCGAGTGGTCAAAAGTACAAGCCATAAACGAGCCTTGGTGAACGAGTGGTCAAAAGTACAAGCCATAAAGGAGCCTTGGTGAACGAGTGGTCAAAAGTACAAGCCATAAAGGAGTCTTGGTGAACGAGTGGTCAAAAGTACAAGCCATAAACGAGCCTTGGTGAATGAGTGGTCAAAAGTACACGCCATAAACGAGCCTTGGTGAATGAGTGGTCAAAAGTACATGCCATAATGAGCCTTGGTGAACGAGTGGTCAAAAGTACAAGCCATAAACGAGCCTTGGTGAACGAGTGGTCAAAAGTACATGCCATAAATGAGCCTTGGTGAACGAGTGGTCAAAAGTACACGCCATAAATGAGCCTTGGTGAACGAGTGGTCAAAAGTACAAGCTTACACATCACGGCTCTTATCTAGCTAGGTTTATAAATATCATTTGGAAAAACCCATGTGCTAGAAAAATTTAACAGTTCAAATAAGTCTGAGGTTTTTCGCAGGACATTCCAGTTTTCTACACCATTACAGATCTTGCTGCCTCGAGGAGGAAAAGAATCTCAACTTTAGCATAAAACATATTTATTACTGCACTCAACTGAAATTCACAATATCTACCAATATCAAAATCTAGCCATGCTGGGATTTAATTATTACCTTCCTTATTCTATCACCTACCTACTTCAATAACTGACTGTTATGATTTCAGAAAAAAATATGTTTCTATAGGTGATATGCCTTTACTTAAAGACTTTAACCGTTACATGTACCACTCCTACAGATTGTGATCAACCCACATAATATAAATAATGCTTGTTGTAGTTATAGGGTTCAAACAACAGAAACTTGATCATTTTTTAACACAATGGATCTAAAATCTAACATGAGAATACCAATGGCTTAATGGCTTGATCTTCTCTTAAATTTGCTACAAAAATTATATTTCTTAGGGGAAAATATTCCAAAATGTTTCTGAAATACAAAATAGATGCTTCATATAAAAGAATGAAAAAAGCCTGAATAATTTTGTAACCATAAACAATAAGAACTTTTTAATTAATTAATTTTTTTTTTTTTTTTTTTTTTGGCAAAATTGTCTTTAAATCTAAAAATGCATCAAATCAAAAGAACAGACATTAATAAAATATTTTTATATATATACAAGTGAATACATCAAAATAATAGTACAGGAATAAATACAAAATATCAGCACATGTTTGATCCATGTGTTTAAACAATATTTAAAGAAATATAAACTCCAAGGGGAAAAACAGCTTTGAAACTCAAAACTGATCAATATATAGAAGAATCTAAAATTAGAACTTCTATACCTAATACACACATGCTATACTGTCTCCAAAAGCAGTTATAGACTAACAAATTGGAATTCAAAATGCCCACGCCCACGTCTGAAGTATCAAACTTAATATAACTTCATTTTGTTTCAGTATAATTTTGTCAATATACTTCTCTCCACAATAACTGTAGAATGACAATTACTGCTTTCTTTCAGCTCTGCAAGTGATAAACTCGAAAACAAAACAATGAAAATCACTAATTGATTATTCGTTTAGTTAAGCAATTATTTTCTTACAAAATTAACCTCTTTAAAATTACGTATTTAAAATTTAAATGTTTTAGCTAATAACATAAATGATTGTATACAATAAAATACCTCGACTCTTTGTCACCATTTATCATCGGAATTCTGAATTAAAATTTAAGGAAATTGGTGAAACAAACAGGGTTACATAAAGAAAAACATAAATGGTTTTTAGAGACTTCAACACATTGTGGACATAGGTGATGTTATTTTAAAGGGGTGTGGCACATTTCTATGCCATTTTTCAAAACTATATGTACTGGAGCATTGAAGAGGAGATGCCATTGTGAGTTATAACTATGTAATTGCCTTGGTGCCCGAGTGGCCTAAAGGGTAGCTTACAGATCAGAGTCTCTCACCCCCAAGGTTCAAATCCCACTTGGGTTTTTTTTTTTTTTTTGTTTTTTTTTTCTTCTTCCTGGGGGGGGGGGGGGGGGGGGCACTCCAGTTTCCTCCACCATTCCAGAACTGACTGCCTCCAGTGAAAAAATCTTGACTGGGGCATGAAACACCATTATTCCACTCCACTCTGCTTAGAATAGAAAGAAAAAAGATGTATTAAAACTATATGATAAGGAATCATATTCTATTTACAGAAAGTACATATATACATATATAAAATAAAGCAATAAAAGAAACACATTACATAGATGAGAACCAAACATTAAGAGATTAACCACAGAGGAATTTTTTAATTAGTTTTTCAACCAAGAAACCTAATGGTTCACTTTTGACATTTAAAATTATCTCGATTTTTATTGTTAGCTTCAATTTTGATACTGTGACATCATAGTAATGTTGCTAAGTAATAAATTTCATTATAACATTCTCTTGAAGATTGCGACAAGCTTGTATGATAGACTAAACAATGTGACTAAATTGTTCTGTTTCTGTTTTTACAATTTTCATATTCCAATTTTATACAAGATTGAAAAGACTTGTCCTTGGGATCCTTTCCCTTCTACCTACCCAAACCTCCATCTGTTTCTTCATCATGTAAATTCAGAGGTTGTTCTGCCATTTGGCAGTTAAAGCCATTTCTAATATGTATAATTTTTGGCTCTAAAAGATTGGTTTTGGCTAATATTTCTGCTCAAATGATTTGCCATTTTTTATTATGAGGGAGATAACAGTCTTTGATTTTTTCTTAACATAAGAATGAAAAAGTGATTTTTTCCAAAAAATTTATTTTAGTATTACAAACTATTAATAATATACATTTACATTTGAAACAAACGTTTTATCAATTGGCTCCTAAATTTTAAAGGTGGATAATTTTGGTTCTTTCTTTATACTTCTCAAAAGCCAGTGTAAATTTATATATATTTTTTTTATTTTCTATTACTAATAATGATTTATTTCTGAAAAAAAATATTGGTATTGTTTGTTTTGATCATGATTATTAAAAATATAATACCTGACATAACTATAATCAATAAACAACAACATAATAAAATCAACATCTAAAATAAAAGAATTTCTTTTTTTCTTCCTCAGCTGTTTACAATGTAAATAAGAGAGTAATTAAATTCATATACACAAACACAAAGATTGTTTACAGGAAACAAGATTGTATACTGGGTGTTGTCTCAGGAGATTTGATATATTGATATATACCTGATATTATATATACATATATATATATATATGTGTGTGTTTGTGTGTATTTATCCTTGGATAACCCTATATTATTGAAGCCTTATCCAGACTAATTGATTCATCATTTTTATTACTTAATGAGAATTGATTTTTCTAAGTTCCTAATTATGGTGTTGCTATGACGACTATTGTTATTTAGGTCATCATGAAGAAAGAAAAATACTGGCTAACGTCATCATCAATGTGGACAATCAGATTTTTATCTAGAGACCAACTATATCTTATAGAAAATCTTTATATGTCAATATCGTGATAAAATTTTATTTACAGCCATAATATTGCTATCAAAGCAGGGCAGATCAGTAAATGAGTGAGTAAAAATCAAGGCATCTTTACTTACTGCCAGTTACTGGTGACATCTCAATATACTTAGTAAGTGAAATAAAAATTAAACTTTGATTTTTTACTCACTCATTTACTTACTTGTATTCCTTTGATATATACTGGTACTAAAGTCCTTCCCATCAGCCTGACGTATAATGTCACATGGTATGAAAAAGATCCCCCATTGCTTAAACATTATAACAAGGAAACATTACTTACTGGTGACATCTCAATCTAAATAAACATTAAACCATGTGACATTATATAGGCTGATGGGAAGGATTTTAGTACTGGTATATATCATATATTGAGTATTTTGTTTTATGTATTACATGTGCCAAAGATGGGGGATCTTTTCCATACCATGTGACATACTAAGGGCTGATGGGAAGGATTTTTGTATACTGAGCATTTTATGTGAGCATGTGTATTACATGTGCCAAAGATGGGGGATCTTTTCCATACCATGTGACATACTAAGGGCTGATGGGAAGGATTTTTGTATACTGAGCATTTTATGTGAGCATGTGTATTACATGTGCCAAAGATGGGGGATCTTTTCCATATCATGTGACATACTAAGGCCTGATGGGAAGGATTTTAGTATAGTGAGTGCATCAGTGTATTACATGTGACAAATTAGACATTCACAGTTATTAATCTTGTACAGTGAAATTTTAATTTGAAGTGGTTAAATGGAAACAAGCCTGATAAACATGATTACAGATGAATGCTATAAACTTTACAGGTATAGAAATTAAGTTTCATCTAGATGGTTATCTGATGCGGACAAGAAAAAATATCCCAAGGGTGGAAAAAAGGTCAATAAAATCAAGTATACAATTAAAACATCTGTAAACTAAATAAAATCTGATTATTTTTCTAAGAATCTTGAACAAAAAGCACAGATAAATATAAATTTTATGAGGTTTTCCCTTGACAGTTTGAAAAGCCACTCAGTCAACTGCAACTAAGTTAAATTAGGTTAAATGACTTTAATACAAGTATTATTCATCTGGTTTTTCCAATATTTTGGACATTAATTTTTTTTTTTTTTAAATAATAATAAACTTTATTTACATAAAGAATACAAATAATACTTGCAGCACATAGACAAATAAATGTTTATATAACGTTATAAGACATTACAATATTCAAGTTAATAATCAGGTCGGAAGGACGGAATGGATATAATATTGTACAATATAACATTTTTGGACATTAATTTCTATATTTCATAGAATTTCATTTAATATTTTTAATAATTCTAAATTATTGTCATTATTTTTTTCTTCATTTTATTTAGACCTCCAATTATAGACACATATTATGACAGTAAGTAATTAATTATAGACACTTATCTCAATATATGATAGTAAGTAATTCAGTTAATTAAGGACCAGGTGACTATTGAGGTATTTTCTCAGTAGGACAATCTCATGTCTAGATTAGAGCTTCCTTGTCAGGTTACAATTCTATATACTGATAACAAAATTATACACCAGTATAGCAACATCAACATAAATCCCAACAAGCAAATAACAAAGCAGTTAATCCCTTACGTTTTTGTCAAAAGTACTGTTTCTTAGCCAGTCTTTCTTTCAATTTTGCAATCTTTTACATTTTTATGTTACGTATTTCAAATTTTTACTAAAAACTTGTAAATTTGATGTTATCAGTTTTGGGATGGTGGAGGAAAGCTGAGTGCCTAGAGAAACCACTGACCTTCTGGCCAAGTGGGATTCAAACTCAAGCTTGTGTTTTAGAAGCATAGTTCCCCTTGTCAAGCCAGGGATAATAATATCACAACCAATTAATGGAAGACTTTTGGACAATGACTAAAAGATTTGAAACTAACCAATAACATTATTACTGAAGTTATAACAATGAATTTTTTCAGCCAATCACATTACCCTTTACATGACAGTGAAATATTTTCAACCAATCAAATTATCACAATGACATCACACTTCTTTTAATACACTAGTCATATATGGAAAAAATATGTAATGGCTTCATCAATGAATAGTGTAAAAATTATGACAAGATCTTCAAGTATATGACTGAAACATAGCTGAACTTATACCCAGTACTGAATGGGGATACTTAGCAACACAACTTGACTTACTTAAATTACATGATAAATCCCTACAATACACTTATGTAGTCACACTTCTTGCTCATCACCTTATCTTGCCATTTTAAGTAGATAATCCTATAAATGGGTGAAAAATCATCCAAAATAAGTACAGTATTTCTAATCATACTTAGGAAATAGATATATATACTTAGAGATGTTGCTTATAAAAAACTCTTAACTGTGTCATATTGTTGCATTGAGTAATAAATTATAATTTTCAAATGTAAATGTAGTTGTTTTTATGAATGGAATTTATAATGAGAGCGAAAAAGAAATTTTATGGTGACAAAATAACTTGAATTTTGAGAAATAATTTTTAAAAGTTAATAATCTTATTAGTAGATAAACTTTTTGCTTGCCTATAAGGGGTCTTGGTTGGCACAGCAGTGTAAAACATGTGCTTAAGTATAACATAGCCATTGTGTTTTACTCCCCTGTCAGTAATCTTTAACTGAAATTGAGATGGTCAGTTCTTGGACAATGGAGTACCTGGACAAAACCACTGCCCTTCAGCAAGCAAACAAACAAACCTTAATACACTAGGATCTACCCAAGCCAGATTTGAACCTTAAGATGGTGAGAGGCATTGTGATCCTTCAGACATGTGCTTTAGACCACTTGGTTGCTGAAGTCCCCAGAATAAGGGAGGAAAATTGAATTAACAAACTGTCTCATGCCAGGATCTTCCAGATATGGATTGAACTTTGATTTGTTAGCAAGCATGTACAGTTAGAAACCACCTGCACCAAGGCCATTAAATTTGTTAAAATAATCAAGAAACAGGGAAGTCTTTAACTCAACCAGATGGAAATTTTTTTATTATTATTATCAAATAACATTTTCATTTTATGAATCTCTGTTAATCTAATGACTAATTTATTTTAATACCAGTAATCTATGTTGTAATGATACAAAACAAATTAAATTACTGATCCTGATCAAACATGTTACTACTTATTAATACTTGGAAGACGGCAACAATAGTGTTGTGTTTTTAATTGTTGATAGTGTCTTAAAATACCTAGAGGGAACGGAAATCTGCTCCCAAACATCACTAAATTTAACTCTTAATATTTGAACACAGTCACATCTTCATATTTCCTCTAAATTCCTTAATACTTTATTTGGACACAATTTTTTTTTAATTTCTGGGAGACATTTAAAACTTTATTCATCAACATTAGATCTAGCTGTAAAAATTAAAAGGCTATTAGTGATCTTAGTAATTTTCATCCTTCTGATTTTTAAATTGGGAAAATTGAATTGTGATTTGAATCCCATTATTTCTATAAACTTTAAATATTTAATTATTGGTAGGAAAAAAGACAGACAAGATGAATATTTGACAAAAATTAACTATTCAGAAAATTAAACATTTTTAGCTCACCTGACTAAAGGTCATGTGAGCTTAGGGCATAGTGCAGCGTGTGTATGTGCATGTGTGCTTGCCTTCATGCCTGCATGTGTGTGTCGTTAACACATATTTTCGATTTCTCCGAAAGTACTGGACAGATTTCAATGAGATTTGGTCAGTAGCATGTACGGGTCGGGTCAATTCAGATTTGTTTGCGGCGTTGCCATGGCTACCAAAACTAGGTCAAGGTGACCTAGGGGTTCAAAATCTTTAAAAATCTTCTTCTCAGAAACCAACTATGACAGATAAAAACTGATGTGATATTTGGTTTCTCTAGGGTCTTAAGCCTAAAGTTTGTTTATTTCATGAAATTAGGTCAAAAAATGAGTAACACCTTTTTGTGTTAAAATTTTTAGAATTTTGAAATTGTCTTAAAAATGATATATCTCGGTTGTTTGCAAAGGTACTGACTTGGGGTCTTCAGTTTTGTCAACTTGAAATGTCCTTTAAAAGGAGGTCAAGGCAAAGGTCAAGGTCACAACCTATTTTTGACCTGTGAGTTTTTAGTACCAAATAAGCTGTTTTTTCAGATATTTCATGCTTATGTTTTAAAATTGATAAGCATGATTAAAATTTTCAGCACCAAAAGATCTTACACTGTAGCAAGTTTGGTGTCATTATGTTAATCTATGTAAGAGTTGTTGCCCCTGAAATATTGAGTTTTTTGAAAATTTCATTGTTTTTGATCATTTTCTTGAAAACTGTTATTAGATGGATAATAACAATAAATTGCAAAAATGATCAACATGACAAAATCTTACTAGAGAGTAGGTTTGATGATAATATCATAATACATGTTAGAGTTGTTGCCCCTGCAATACTAATTTTTGCAAATTTTGCTGTTTTTGACCATTTTCTTGAAAACTTTAGAGATAAATGTTAACAATAAATTGCAAAAATGTTCCGCATGACCCCATCTAACATGGTAGCAAGTTTTGTATCTAAATATTAATTCATGTAAGAGTTGTTGCCTCTAAAATACTAATTTTTTCACAGATTTTGCTGTTTTTGACCATTTTCTTGTAAACTAATAAGGGAGAACCGTAGATGATAACAATCAATTGCAAAAATGATCAACATGATAAAATCTAGCAATTTTTTAAAACTATATTATATTGCAATGGACCATGTAAGAGTTGAAATATAATTTTTTGAGAATGACACTCTTTGATGATTATCATGAATATTATTTTAGTTCAAATAATAAATTTTTGCCACAGAATTATTCATGTTTTGAGAACTTTGATGTTATTGGCTACTTTTGAATTTTTGTAATTCTGTAATTTTATGAATTTGTTTAAAAAATCTTTATAATACAAACAGTCATTTTCATTTTGAAATTAATGCATTTAAGATTTAATTTATCAGGCAAGTGTATAAGGCCCTCTGATTCTGTTATTTTTATAGATCTAATTAATTAACTCTCCTAATTAGTAATCACGTTCGGCATTTATACGGTACTTATCATGAAATATAAATGGTATTCATAATCTTGTTTATTTTTACTTTTATGATTGGCCTAATTTAAAGCTATAGGATTAAAATGTGTATGGATAGGTCATACATAACTTGAGGGCTATATATAATATATACCTATATATATACCTGGGTAAACTCCATTCTATTATCAATAACATCACGATTTGTTAAACCAAATAATACCCATATTTACAAGACTGAAAAATTTAAAACTTATGCCCTTTGTATAAGCTGTGAAAGTGTGACCAGTAAGAACAGCAGATAAAACATTTTTTGTTAATTTCATACTTCCAATTGGTTTGGGAAAAAGGGAGGGGGGGGGGGGGTGTTGAACCCATACTTTTCTTATAACTTCAATGTTGCACAGTCATTACAAAATTTTAGTATTCTTACTTTTTCAAGAGGAGGGGGGGTGACATCCATATTTAAACAAAAATGTTGTGATTTTGTATTAAATTTGAAACAATATACATTGTATTCTGCATTCCAATTTTTAAACGATCTCAATCATGAATTCAGGGCTCTCACAGCTCATTTTGGGAATGGGGTTGGGCCCTTGGAATTGATAAAATTGTTTTGACTGATTTAGGGATAAATCAAATAGAGTCTTAAAACTATTTAATAATTGCTTTAATAATTATATCTATTATATTAAAGATTATTTTATATAATAACTATCTTTCTGAAAAAACTTTTGTAATGACCATTCATATGTAAGCAACCACAGTTTTAAAATTGCAAAATTCTGTCCTTCATATTCCTGAATTTGCTGTTTGCCCTTTCAAATCGATATGATGTCAAAACACTTCTTCTTCTTCTTTTTTTTTCCATTGGGAATGAGGCTGAATTTCAGCACAAATGAAACCCAGTGAGAGCTCTGGAATTAATAACCACTTGAGCTGATCTTAAATGTAGGAAGAAAATACTAGTTTGCTTCCTGAAATCTCCAGGTGCTCCAGTTCCCTGCTCCCTTTCAAAACTGACCACTTAGATATGCGATTGAAATGATCTTGGCTGAGAAATTAATACAATTCAAATCAACCTAAAATTGTAACAACTTGTTCCTCTTGACAGAAAAAACTCTTAAATTTATCAACAATAGATTTAAAGTTTATTTGCATAAAGAGGACTTGAGTGATTTTGGTACATTAAAACAAATAAATAAAACTACCCTCTGACTTTTAAGATTGAAGTTTGTAATATAGAGCCAACTAAATGATGAAGAACTAAATCATAATGGTGTAGAACTGAATGATGTAGAACTGAATGGTGTAGAACTGAATGATGTAGAACTGAATGGTGTAGAACTGAATGATGTAGAACTGAATGATGTAGAACTGAATGGTATAGAGAATTTAAATGGTCTAACTAAATTGGAAAATTAAATTTTTTTTTCTAAAATATCTGTATTCAGTTGTACATATAGAGCAAGTTTAACAATCTCTAGGATTACTCTTAGAACAATAATGTTTACTTGAGAATGGTATTATGGTCTATCTCACAAAGGTGCAAAAATTCATAGTAGCATTTTAGGGTTACCAGGAACCAGGAATACTATTAAATAATCCACCAGACACATTACTCTGACACCAACCACACTATCCTGACACCAGTCACATTATTCTGAAACCAGTCTAATTATACTGATACCAGAGTCACATTACTCTGACACCAATCACATTATCCTGACACTAGTCACAATATACTGATGCCAGTCACATTATCCTGACACCAGTCACATTACCCTGACACCAGTCACATTATCCTGACACCAGTCACATTATCCTGACACCAGTCACATTATCCTGACACCTGTCACATTACTCTGACACCAATCACATTATCCTGACACCAGTCACAATATACTGACACCAGTCACATTACTCTGACACCAATCACATTACCCTGACACCAGTCACATTATCCTGACACCAGTCACATTACTCTGACACCAATCACATTATCCTGACACCAGTCACAATATACTGATGCCAGTCACATTATCCTGACACCAGTCACATTACCCTGACACCAGTCACATTATCCTGACACCAGTCACATTACCCTGACACCAGTCACATTACCCTGACACCTGTCACATTACCCTGACACCAGTCACATTACTCTGACACCAGTCATATTATCCTGACACCAGTCACATTACCCTGACACCAGTCACATTATCCTGACACCAGTCACATTACCCTTACACCTGTCACATTACCCTGACACCAGTCACATTATCCTGACACCAGTCACATTATCCTGACACCAGTCACATTACCCTGACACCAGTCACATTATCCTGACACCTGTCACATTACCCTGACACCTGTCATATTACCCTGACACCTGTCACATTACCCTGACACCAGTCACATTACCCTGACACCTGTCACATTACCCTGACACCTGTCACATTACCCTGACACCTGTCATATTACCCTGACATTATCCTGACACCAGTCACATTACCCTGACACCAGTCACATTACCCTGACACCTGTCACATTACCTTGACACCTGTCATATTACCGACACTTGTCATATTACCCTGACACCAGTCACATTACCCTGGCACCAGTCACATTACCCTGACACCAGTCACATTATCCTGACACCAATCACATTATCCTGACACCAGTCACATTATACTGATACCAGTCACAATTTTCTAACACCAGTCATATTACCCTGACACCAGTCAAATTATCCTGACACCAGTCACATTACCCTGACACCAGTCACATTACCCTGACACCTGACATATTACCCTGACACCAGTCACATTACCCTGACACCAGTCACATTACCCTGACACCAATCACATAACCCTGACACCAGTCACATTATCCTGACACCAATCACATTATCCTGACACCAGTCACAATTTTCTAACACCAATCACATTACCCTGACACCAGTCACATTACCCTGACACCTGTCATATTACCCTGACACCAGTCACATTACCCTGACACCAGTCACATTACCCTGACACCAGTCACATTACCCTGACATCAGTCACATTATCCTGACACCAATCACATTATCCTGTCACCAGTCATATTATCATCAGTCACATTACCCTGACACCTGTCATATTACCCTGACACCAGTCACATTACCCTGACACCAGTCACATTACCCTGACATCAGTCACATTATCCTGACACCAATCACATTATCCTGACACCAGTCATATTATACTGATACCAGTCAAAATTTTCTAACAACAGTCACATTATCCTGACACCAGTCACATTACCCTGACACCAGTCACATTATCCTGACACCAGTCACATTACTCTGACACCAGTCACATTATCCTGACACCAGTCACATTATCCTGACACCAGTCACATTACTCTGACACCAGTCACATTATCCTGACACCAGTCACATTACCCTGACGCCAGTCACATTACCCTGACACCAGTCACATTATTCTGAAACCAGTCACATTATCCTGACACCAGTCACATTACTCTGACACCAGTCACATTATCCTGACACCAGTCACATTACCCTGACACCAGTCACATTACCCTGACACCAGTCACATTATTCTGAAACCAGTCACATTATCCTGACACCAGTCACATTACCCTGACACCAGTCACATTACCCTGACACCAGTCACATTACTCTGACACCAGTCACATTATCCTGACACCAGTCACATTACTCTGACACCAGTCACATTATCCTGACACCAGTCACATTACCCTGACACCAGTCACATTACCCTGACACCAGTCACATTATTCTGAAACCAGTCACATTATCCTGACACCAGTCACATTACTCTGACACCAGTCACATTATCCTGACACCAGTCACATTACTCTGACACCAGTCACATTATCCTGACACCAGTCACATTATCCTGACACCAGTCACATTACCCTGACACCAGTCACATTATCCTGACACCAGTCACATTATCCTGACACCAGGTGAACCAATCATTACTATTTTCTGTCCTCAAGTGTGCACATTCTAAGGCAAGGAAGCAGAGTTTCAAATTTTAAACTCTTATGTAAAATTTTGCAAAGGTTTGACCCCAAAGTGGACACTCTACCACACAGCCACCATTAGAGCATTCTCCAACAAGTCTCTGATGTACATACAACTGTAAAAGTTCTACTGGGGAAGCATTCATTTTGTTACTTCTGATCCCCTTAAAATTACACTTTACATAACTTTTTGGAAAAAAATAGAACTTTTCGTAGAAGGTGCAGCAAAATGTCTCAAATTTCCTCTTAAGAACTAAAATCATCTATATAAATAAATAAATCTCATTTTTTCTTCCAGGACAAACATGTACTGTATCAAGATATTAAATTGATTTTTTATCGAAGCTCCAACTTAATACAATTGTTACCGAATAGTACTGATGCCGTCTTTGTAAATTACATAACTAACTTAAGTGTCCAACCAAGTTAAGTGCTCACAGTGCAATATCTATAGACTTGATTGGATAGATCTGGACATTTAATCAATTCCAAAACCATTTATTAGGAGCATTCCACTGTAAACGCCAAGTGTCACTAAATTTAACTTAGCAACTCTGCTAGTGTTTTTCAAGATTTATTGATTAGCGTTACTGTAGCTATTGCATAATGACTTAAAGATGAGATGGTAATTGATATAAAAAGCTACAACTGTTGTTATTCTGAACACAGCATCAATTTCTACTTCATCATTATATATATAATATGTTGGTAAGAAAGCATAATATATAGGTAGTGTTACAAACTGTTACATGTCTTATAAAATAAATAAATCTCATCAAGAGTCTTGGTAATTACAAATTTCCTTTGATATGAATTTCTTTGATTTTTAAAATCATGAAAGAAGCTGAAAGTAGCAAAATTTAATCGCAAACATATATTTGTTATTTTTCATTATATTCAGGTACCTATATATATATATATATATATATATGAGCACTTAGGATAGATCTATCATTATAAATGTGTAGTATTCAGATTACAAAGCTTTTACCCTAGTATTACATGTAATAAATCGAGATCTAAAGGATGTACGATTATCATGTTGTCTTTATAAAATTTGCCGTTATTAAACTCTCATCTTATAACATAATTGATACCATTAAATTGCCTTCAGTTTTTCTGCTGACTTTAATGATAGATCTATTATATTTCTATACATCAAAATGATACAATTTGTCATTATCAGATCATGGAGTCAATCCTATATATGTATGACAAAATCACCTGGTAATGGAAAAACGGAATATTAATATAGGATTAATATAAGATTTTCAGACTACAAAGTCCTTCTGTAACTGCTAAGGATTTCAGACAACAAAGTTAGTATTTGGTGACTGCTAAAGACAACAAAGAAATTCAGTGACTGATGGGGATTTCAGACAACAAAGTTAGTATTTGGTGACTGCTGGGGATTTCAGTCAACAGAGTATTTCAGTGACTGCTGGGGATTTCAGACGACAGAGTACTTTTGTGACTGCTAGGGATTTCAAACGACAGAGTACTTTTGTGACTGTTGGGGATTTCAGACAACAGAGTACTTTGGAGACTGCTGGGGATTTCAGACAACAGAGTACGTACTTCAGTGACTGCTGGGGATTTCAGACAACAGAGTACTTTGGTGACTGCTGGGGATTTCAGACAACAGAGTACTTCAGTGACTGCTGGGGATTTCAGTCAACAGAGTACTTCAGTGACTGCTGGGGATTTCAGACAACAGTGTACTTCAGTGACTGCTGGGGATTTCAGACAACAGAGTACTTCAGTGACTGCTGGGGATTTCAGACAACAGAGTACTTTGGTGACTGCTGGGGATTTCAGTCAACAGAGTATTTCAGTGATTGCTGGGGATTTCAGACAACAGAGTACTTTTGTGACTGCTGGGGATTTCAGACAACAGAGTACTTTGATGACTGCTGGGGATTTCAGTCAACAGAGTACCTCAGTGACTGCTGGGGATTTCAGTCAACAGAGTATTTCAGTGACTGCTGGGGATTTCAGACGACAGAGTACTTTTGTGACTGCTGGGGATTTCAGACAACAGAGTACTTTGATGACTGCTGGGGATTTCAGACAACAGAGTACTTCAGTGATGCTGGGGATTTCAGACAACAGAGTACTTTAGTGACTGCTGAGGATTTCAGACGACAGAGTACTTTGGTGACTGTTGGGGATTTCAGACGACAGAGTACTTTGGTGACTGCCAGGGATTTCAGACGACAGAGTACTTTTGTGACTGCTGGGGATTTCAGACAACAGAGTACTTTGGTGACTGCTGGGGATTTCAGTCAACAGAGTACTTCAGTGACTGCTGGGGATTTCAGTCAACAGAGTATTTCAGTGACTGCTGGGGATTTCAGACGACAGAGTACTTTTGCGACTGCTGGGGATTTCAGACAACAGAGTACTTTGGTGACTGCTGGGGATTTCAGTCAACAGAGTACTTCAGTGACTGCTGGGGATTTCAGTCAACAGAGTATTTCAGTGACTGCTGGGGATTTCAGACGACAGAGTACTTTGGTGACTGCTGGGGATTTCAGACAACAGAGTACTTCAGTGATGCTGGGGATTTCAGACAACAGAGTACTTTAGTGACTGCTGAGGATTTCAGACGACAGAGTACTTTGGTGACTGCTGGGGATTTCAGACAACAGAGTACTTTTGTGACTGCCAGGGATTTCAGACGACAGAGTACTTCAGTGACTGCTGGGGATTTCAGACAACAGTGTACTTCAGTGACTGCTGGGGATTTCAGACAACAGAGTACGTACTTCAGTGACTGCTGGGGATTTCAGACAACAGAGTACTTTGGTGACTGCTGGGGATTTCAGACAACAGAGTACTTCAGTGACTGCTGGGGATTTCAGTCAACAGAGTACTTCAGTGACTGCTGGGGATTTCAGACAACAGTGTACTTCAGTGACTGCTGGGGATTTCAGACAACAGAGTACTTCAGTGACTGCTGGGGATTTCAGACAACAGAGTACTTTGGTGACTGCTGGGGATTTCAGTCAACAGAGTATTTCAGTGATTGCTGGGGATTTCAGACAACAGAGTACTTTTGTGACTGCTGGGGATTTCAGACAACAGAGTACTTTGATGACTGCTGGGGATTTCAGTCAACAGAGTACCTCAGTGACTGCTGGGGATTTCAGTCAACAGAGTATTTCAGTGACTGCTGGGGATTTCAGACGACAGAGTACTTTTGTGACTGCTGGGGATTTCAGACAACAGAGTACTTTGATGACTGCTGGGGATTTCAGACAACAGAGTACTTCAGTGATGCTGGGGATTTCAGACAACAGAGTACTTTAGTGACTGCTGAGGATTTCAGACGACAGAGTACTTTGGTGACTGTTGGGGATTTCAGACAACAGAGTACTTTAGTGACTGCTGAGGATTTCAGACGACAGAGTACTTTGGTGACTGTTGGGGATTTCAGACGACAGAGTACTTTGGTGACTGCCAGGGATTTCAGACGACAGAGTACTTTTGTGACTGCTGGGGATTTCAGACAACAGAGTACTTTGGTGACTGCTGGGGATTTCAGTCAACAGAGTACTTCAGTGACTGCTGGGGATTTCAGTCAACAGAGTATTTCAGTGACTGCTGGGGATTTCAGACGACAGAGTACTTTTGCGACTGCTGGGGATTTCAGACAACAGAGTACTTTGGTGACTGCTGGGGATTTCAGTCAACAGAGTACT
Source organism: Tegillarca granosa (assembly GCA_029721355.1). Lineage (NCBI taxonomy): Eukaryota > Metazoa > Mollusca > Bivalvia > Arcoida > Arcidae > Tegillarca > Tegillarca granosa. The sequence continues at coordinate 1,068,743 of JARBDR010000135.1, forward strand.
TCAGTGACTGCTGGGGATTTCAGTCAACAGAGTATTTCAGTGACTGCTGGGGATTTCAGACGACAGAGTACTTTGGTGACTGCTGGGGATTTCAGACAACAGAGTACTTCAGTGATGCTGGGGATTTCAGACAACAGAGTACTTTAGTGACTGCTGAGGATTTCAGACGACAGAGTACTTTGGTGACTGCTGGGGATTTCAGACAACAGAGTACTTTTGTGACTGCCAGGGATTTCAGACGACAGAGTACTTCAGTGACTGCTGGGGATTTCAGACAACAGTGTACTTCAGTGACTGCTGGGGATTTCAGACAACAGAGTACTTCAGTGACTGCTGGGGATTTCAGACAACAGAGTACTTTAGTGACTGCTGAGGATTTCAGACGACAAATGCTGGGGATTTCAGACAACAGAGTACTTCAGTGACTGCTGGGGATTTCAGACAACAGAGTACTTTGATGACTGCTGGGGATTTCAGACAACAGTGTACTTCAGTGACTGCTGGGGATTTCAGTCAACAGAGTATTTCAGTGACTGCTGGGGATTTCAGTCAACAGAGTACTTCAGTGACTGCTGGGGATTTCAGTCAACAGAGTATTTCAGTGACTGCTGGGGATTTCAGACAACAGAGTACTTTGGTGACTGCTGGGGATTTCAGACAGCAGAGTACTTTGGTGACTCCTGGGGATTTCAGACAACAGAGTACTTCAGTGACTGCTGGGGATTTCAGACGACAGAGTACTTTTGCGACTGCTGGGGATTTCAGACAACAGAGTACTTTGGTGACTGCTGGGGATATCAGACAACAAAGAATATCAATAAAGTAAAAGTTTTCTAAATTCTGACAATCATTTTAGAAAATTAAAATTTTCGCAGTGTAAGGTTTGATTCAAAATGAGACCTTTTGATGAAGTAATTTTTTTCTGGTGTTTCTGTCAGTACCCTACTGTTCATTAGTAATACAATTTCAAATCTGAATTAAGTTCAAAACCAATACATATCTGTATTCCAGCAATGGCAATTTGCAGTGGAAGTGTTGTGGATTTTTTAGAAGAGACCTTAGTTATGGTAAATGTATTGTTTGTTTAGAGCATTGATATATATACAGGAAAAAGTGAACAGGACCAAGGATGGTTTTAGCATCATACTGACTAAAACCATCCTACAAATGTATTTGCTGCATCATAATTACAAAAATAACAAATAAAATATTTTTTTTTTTTTAAATAAAAACAAATCTGCCCTTATTCTTTTGAATATATACACCATTTGGGTAAATTATATTTAACAATATTTTTTGAAAAAAAATCTTTCCTTTACAATAACGGTATCAAAGTATTTTATAATGACTTCAAAAATAAAAGTATTATCATGACTAAGTCATGACAGTACAATATAGCTGATCTTAATCAGCTAGTTTTCGATGAATCTACTGATGGATAGATATTTCTTTCATTTGAATATTCTAAATCAACAAATACAGAATTCACAACAAAAAAAAGATTCATATAAGAACTCAATTTTGTAGAATTTTTTAGAAAAAAAATCAGATCATCATTTCATGAGTTTCATAATATTTCAATACAACAATGGACCTATTTTGTCAAAATGGTAAATTTATATATTGTTAGGCTAATTATCACCTGGACCCAACACACAAACAGTTTTCCATTCATCCGACAGCTTTGTACATAAACATCGATTGATAATTCAAAAAATGACTGATTATAGATTTAAGATTTCATGATCCTCAGTCTGAAACTGGCCAAGAATATTTGGATAAAATGGTTTGTTGTCAAATTTATGTTGACAAATATTATGTGTGAATGGACAGCTGTGGGTCATAGATATATCCAAGTCTTACCTTCATAGAGTGTCTGGTGTCCAGGCAGGGTTAATAATAAACCTGCTAGAATAAAGATCACAGACATATTGTCCTGTAAACTGAAACGATTCAAAATAAACTACATTTTGGATATATTTTCATAATTTTAAAGAGTAACACAGTGCTCTGGCTACAGTCTTACTTCTTCACGGATGTGTATCGAAATCTCGCGAGAAACGAGATTTTATTTTTTGACGTCATCACATAAACAACATGACCGGATTTTGACGAGTATGGCGACTGAAGTTATCGAGGTTATTTACGAGGTTCGATAGTTATATTTATCACATTTAGTTTAATATTTATCACAGATATTGAATGATAAGATAAACTTTTCAATATGTTCCTTGATAATAGATAAATCAACCATTTATGCCTTATTACGCGCACCTGTTTTCAATCCCATCCCCCTAAATTTGCATTATTGCAAAATATTTGTTTGTAACACCTCTGGCTATAACGTTATGTCAATTTGCACATATTTTTCACACCTTTGTTCCGACCATTTTACATGGCAGTATTAATTTAGGCTTTCTCATACACCTGTTCTAAGTAATTTCAAATCAGCGGAATTTTAAATAACCATAAAATTAGTTTTGTAAAATTCTTGACAGTTAAAAATCATCTGTGCAAAAAATGAACACAAACAAGAAATCTGAAATAAAAGTAAAACAAAAATATATTTGCTGAAACAATAAAAATAAACAACGTCTAGGTTTTTCCTTTTACTTATATGATAAAGATTTATTAATTTCATTGTTATTTATTTTTATTTTTATTCATTTATTTATTTATTTATTTAATTTTTTTTAATCCAAAATGGAGTAATGTCCATAATTCATATCATTCTATCATTGATAAACACAAGTATATAATAATATGTCTCTTATTATTGTAATTAAAATACACTTATTCTTTAAGCAACACTGATGTTTTTGAATAAGTGTTAATTAGGGATAAAATCTGGTTTTAAAATTGAAAGAAGGCTTTGCCCCAGATGTCCCAGGAATATAAAAGTATCCTATACATATGTCAAACTCATAAGGCCAATTCAATTTAAATAGTTGATTCTTATCCAGGTTGGACAAAAATTTTGGGGCGGGTGGGAGGGTTTTATTTTTTATTTTATGAAAAAACTAGAACTCTCACATGGTTGACATCTCCATCGGCAATAGGGCCTTTTTTGTCTATATCGCCGCTTATTGAATTATTGTACACCTCCACTAACTGTTGAGTGTCTGCTATATTTGCCCCATACCATGCCCGTAATTCTTTCGGACCACTGGCAAGATGCAAAATTAAGAAAACCATGCTCTATCTGAAACATGTATGAAGCTACTTTCTATTTCAACCTTGAACTTCCGGTTTTTATGGGAGTGCTTAAAACTCTTTTCTGAAATGCCACAGACTCAACATAACTACGGAACATACTTTGAATATGCCCGGGATGGGAAAGGAAAATAAAATGACTTGGGGCGGCACATTTTCAGTGGGGCGGGTGGGGATGAGAATCTACCAATTAAGTTGAATTGGCCTAATCTTTAATTTATATTCTTTATAAATTATTTTTTATTTTTAAAAAATCGAGTATTAACCACCATTAAATCATCTTAAAAAGGTGCTGTATTTTTCATTATTTACTAACTATAGTCTTGTTGTATCTTGTAACAATTTATAATTTTTTTTTAAATACAATTTTTATGAAATTTATACATTATTTACATCAAATAGAATACATATATTACAAAACACAACTTAAAACAATCTGGTGCTTGAATCTTGAATTTGGTGTAAAACATCTTTTTTTGGATCATGCTCACTCATACATACCAATATGTTTTTCCTCTAGATCCAAACTCAAAAACAAATGTATCATCAACCTCAGGTTCACATTCCAAGAGCTTGCTCTATAACATAGAAGGGGTGACAGTGACTTAAATGATCTGTTGGTGAAAATACCTCTTCTTTAAATAATACAGACTGATCCTCTCCAATCAGGTATCTCTAGGGACCCATACTTGTAAAAAATATTGATACTAATATTGATATTTATGTTCTGCCTACATTTTTTGGGTATGGAAGCTTAGATGGGGATTTGTAGTTCATAAGTCCAGTGATTTTTTTGGGCTTAATTTGGGACCAAAATTGGGCCCCATTCCCAATTGCAAAAAGATTAGAAATTTCCCAAATTTGGGCCATAAATTCCCAATCATATTGAATTTTTTTTTTCGGTGTCTGGATCGGTGACTTAAAATAGTTACAAATAAAATTGCCCTAATGTGATCTCAAACAAAGTCAATAATATCATTTACAGATTCAAAAAATATGATGCCCAAAAAATCTTGCTGTAAATTAATCAAATTTATTGTCCTGAAAGAGAAAATAAATACATTATGATTTTAAATGTGATTTGTGTTTCAGTATATTTTATTATTTCATATACATCATTGTTAATTTTTTTTCTTTCTCTCTTTCTTTGGGGGAGGGGGGTATTTTCAGCATCATAAAAATTTCCCAATTTGTCTCAAAATGACATGAAAATTCCCAATTGCACAGGTCATGGCCCCATTCCCAAAAATGGTTAATAAAAACACTGGCAGTCAGAATGTCCTTCAACCCTAGCACACTTTATGCCTAAAGGCTGTGTGTATAGGAACAGAACAATGTCTATATCAAAAATTTTGGATTTTCCATTACCAGCTGGTGTTGGAAGGTGTATCACTTCATTTCACTTTACCATCCGTGAATTGGTAGTCTGTAACTTTCATTGTTTGTGCTAACATTCAGGGTAACGTAAGCACTTACTCCAAAATTGTTTTGTCTCTAGCTATGACAGAAGCCACATTTTATTTTTTGTTTGTATACATGTAATGCCCAAATCCTTCAATTTTTTTCCCAACCTGTTTTTTAAAAAAATCACAATTGATGACATTTGCAATGACCAGAGCAAGATCTTGTTTCTGATCATGTCTTACTAAACTGTTTGATTATTAATTCTTTGTTTCAGGATTACCTATATAAATTAACTGGAAACAAAGGGAAGTCACTCTTCAACAAGAACAATCCATGGAAGCTGAAATTCTTTGTCCTTAAGAAATACAATGAAAAACCTGTGTTAGAGTTATTTGATAAGAAGCCAAAGAACAAAAATGTTCAGCCTAAAAGTATGTATATCATCAAATCATCATATCATCATATCATCAAATCATCATATCATCATCATTAATGTGCAGGTTGAGAAGCATTGTCTACACAAGTAGGACCGGCTAACTGCACACATGGCAGATTTCACCCCATGTTATAAAACTATTGTGTTTTACTGTGAACTATGTCTAACAACCATAGTTGTCGGTACAAAAGGTATATACAGTAGAGTTCGGCTATAACGAAGTTCAGGGGACGGCTTAATGGACTTCATTATAGGCATATTTCGTTTTAAACAATTTTTCGGTCTTGAGTTTCATTTTGGAGAATGCAGAGACGAGTTATCTCCCTTCGTCGATGTGTGTATTGCATAAGCCGGAAGTAGAGAACGTTAAAAGGAATTAAAGCAAATATATGGTTAAATGCTAATATTTTTTATAAAACATAAAATATAATCTATCAATTTTGATTTTTTGTTAAAGATAAGGTGATTTAACACCTATTATCCTATCATGACATCCACGCGTACTGTTTGGTCGGTTACATGTTTTGAAGTGGTTTCTTTTTAATCTGTTGTCGATGGTAAGTCATAATTAGGATCAATTTTACCGACTTCGTTATACACCTTTTATTTACCGCTATATTTTTTTTACGGGACGTGAAATTTACCCTATAATTTTCCGTTATAGGCCAATTCGTAATAAGCAATTCAATTACATAGATTATATAGTAAATTGGTCGGGGAATTTTTTCTAGTTCGTTATAGGCCTAATTCGTTACATCCGTCTTCGTTATAGGTGAACTCCACTGTATACACTTACTGTATGAGCCCAAAAACAGAAGGGCATGATTGAGTGGTACAAGTACCATCACTGGCTTTCAAAATTAAGGGTTGTGGGTTTGAACTTCACTCAGGATTTGGGTAATTTTGTGAAACAATTCTCATCACCTGCCCATACTAAGGCTGTTAGAGAGGTCATTCAGTTAAGACTCAAATTTGAGATCCTGTGTATGCATGTTAAAGGTTTCTCTTTAGAGTATGAAAAAGACTAGGTCACCTGGGGACATTACAAGTGACACTTATGATTATGATTAGAAGCCATTGAAACAGAGAACTGCTTGTGCTTGAGGGTGGGATGAACATGAATGCCAATGTCTTGGATTTTTTTTTTTTTTTTTTTTTTTTTTTTTTTTTTTTTTTTGATTGACAAATCCTAAAGTTTTAAAAGGGTCTAGTTTCACTTTAAATCTGACAACTCTTGCTTTATTTTCTCAGATAAAATTTTATTGTGGCCCACATATAGAGTTGAGAAAGTTACCAACACACGGAACAGAGCCTACGTGTTTGAAGTCACCACACCAGATAACTATCTCTGTTTATCTGCCGATGAACAGAGAAATATGGACATATTTGTCTTTACCCTTCAGTGTCAAATACGACTGAAAGATCAAATAAAAGGTTAGTATATAACAGCTTGTCTTTATTCCCTGTGTCCATAATTAAAAGATTAAGCAACTTGTTAGAGATTTTGAAATTTGTACGTTTTGTACTTATCACTTGTTATATTATGGGGTTATTGAATGACCTAATATTTGCCAAGTCTTGAGTTGAGTAATGGTGTTTTATGTCCCAATCAAGATTCTTACACCAATGTCGAGGTGGTCAATTCTGGGATGGCAGAGGAAACCAGAGAGCCTAGGAAAAAACTATTGACCTTTGGCAAGCCACACTGACAAACTTTCTTACACTAGGATCTGACTGAGCAAAATTTTGTCTTAGTTGGTGAGAAGACTTTGATCTGTGAATGGACCACTGGGCCAACAAGGACCCACTTAAAATACAAGACTGTAGAACAATTTATACTTGATTTTCTGTATACATAGATTCTAGTGTGAAGAAGATTATAAGAATGATTATTGAAATTTAGTGGTTTTTTTTTTTTTTTTTTTTTTTTTTTTCTTTTTGGCCATTCTGGTTTTCCCCACAATTCCAGAACTGACCACCTTGATATAAGTGAAAGAAAATTGACTGGAGTGTAAAACATTATTACTCAACTCAGCACTTTTGGCAAATATTAGGTTATTTATTAACCACATAATTGTAATCTTCTATATAAAAAAGCCAGCCCTGTTCCCAGTAAAAGGGGGATAAACAGAAAACACTCAGTACTGTTATGAATAAATAAATAGAAATGGCAACACTTTATTTGTCTGTATGAGAAAGCTAGTATATATAACATATATAACTTAGCCCCGTTCCTATGGGTTGGAGGGGGGGGGGTATATCGAATACTGTTATGTAGGTCACAGGTTTTTGACTCTATTTCATCTTCATCACATAAATCAAGTGTAACATGTACCAAAAAATTGTGTCATAATAAATGATGTCCTGATAAAAAGCTTTATGTAATGTTCTGTAATACTATGTATCAAATCAAAACCATTTATGGTTACATCATGTAGTGGTTATAGCATATCTTATTGATGGTATTATCTCAGTCTCGAGCAACCAACAGAAAATAACAATGAAAATGTGAAAAAAGTACCTAAATATATCAATATGTCAAACCTGTACAATTATCTGCATTGTCAGCATCAAATGATAAATATTTCATTATGGTATAATTTTAATTTGTTTCCTTTTTTGTTTTTTTTTTTTTTTATGAACTAAATGCTGAATACATAGACAAGGTTTGCTGTTTTTCAGACATGTCTATGTTATAAGTATCTTGTATTAAAAGATTTCACCAATCTTCAACTTTTCACGCTTACATTAAAGTTAAACTTTTTTTCAGAGGATTGTGTAATTGTCCAATCAGAAAATTCAGAAGCACAAAGACGGATTGGAGCTAAAGGAACCAATTGTATATTTCATGTGTCACCTTGGGGAGTGACCTTGGCATTACAGGTAAAAACAGAAATTGTATATTTCATGTGTCTAACACTTAATTGTATAGTCCATGTGTCACCTTGGGGACTGACCTTGACTTTTCACCTTGGGGAGTGACCTTGACATTACAGGTAAAAAGGGTAAAACCTAACACTAATTGTATATTTCATATTTCACTTTGAGAGTGACCTTGACATTACAGGTAAAAACAGTAATACCTAACACTAATTGTAGATTTCATATTTCACCTTGGGAGTGACCTTGACATTACAGGTAAAAACAGTAATACCTAACATTAATTGTAGATTTCATATTTCACCTTGGGAGTGACCTTGACATTACAGGTAAAAACAGTAATACCTAACACTAATTGTATATTTCATATTTCTCCTTGGGAGTGACCTTGCCAATTTTCCTTGTTTGGTGGACACTTTGACTCTTGAATTTACATGTCAACAAAATAGTTTAATTTATGTGAATAACAACTTACCTTTTTGATGACATGAGTGAAATAAGTAGAGCAATCCGTTAACACTGAACACATAAAACAATGTTTTTATAACACACAATTCACTTTATTAACTGCGGTCATAACCACGAATTCATCCTCCATGAAATGATATTTTTTCTTAGAACCATGAAATTTGGACACCACAAAAATTGATGATTTCACAGTATTACTTTTAATTGATAAATTTGATAAATAAATTTGAAGTTTGTATCTTATTGTGTTTAATTTTAGGCTACAAGATCAGTATTAGCGCAATGGCCACTGAAGAGTATACGTTTTTTTGAGGCGTCCGGCCAGGGAAACTTTTTACTGGAGTCAGGTCGAGTTGCTCCGATGGGAGATGGATCCTACATGTTTAAAATGCAGCAATCAGATGCTAATAGAATATATGATCTTCTAGATCAACATATTGTAGACAATCTTGGTAGATTAGATGTAAGTTTTTCATATTATTCATGATATTTAAATTTAAAATTTTGAAAATGTTTTATAAGCCAGATCCTTGAACATGTTAAACATAATTGAGATATATATTTGCTGGATTATGGGGATCTTGGTAACTGAGTGATCTCACCTGAGCAACTACAGACTTCAACACCTCTCTCAGCCTAGTTTCAAATCACACTTAGGCCAATCCTGTTATGAAAATGTTTGTCAGTTAATTTGCTGAATGTTGGTGGATTTCTAAGGGGAACTCAGGTTTCCTCAACCATCCAAGAATTGATATCCTGGACATGAGTGAACAATTCTTAACTAATAAGTTGATTCACTCCACCTGTTTGCTTTGAAGATTTTCACTTAGCCACCCATTCTTGGATTTTCTGTGCAAATATTTGTGGTAAGCGAGTATGTTTCTTTTCCTTGTCACTGTCATCATAAAAGAAACAGAACTGCCACAATCACAATCACATAACTGTATATCGGAAATTTTTGCCTAAGTTAATATTGTTAGGATCGTAATTTCAAGATATTCATGTACTTTTATTTTCGCGCTATCTGATGATGGCCAGTTTAAATGCAAGTAAATTACATCAGAATGAAAATATTCACAAAAGTTTTATTTTTGCATCTTTTTACTCTTGCAAATTTAAAGGAAATAAAAAGATCATAAAAAATTCTCAATGAACAGTATTTCTTCATACTGCTTTTGACAACTGTTGATTTTCATTTTAAGCCCAGTAGACGAGGGACAACAGAGGAGATTGAAGATTTTGTTAAGGAGGCAGAACGACTTCTGTCATTAACTACAATAGTTCCATGTCTGATGTCCTTACCAGAGATGGTACAGATACTGAAAGATAACTGGAATTATGAAGTTGACAAAACTGGTAAGATAATGGGGGGAAAAAAAAACATGTTTTATCAAGGGGAAATTGAAAAATATATGTTTTGTCCAAGGATCTTAAAAAAAATGTTTTGACATAGGATACTGAAAAAAGAGTCATGTTTTGTTCTAGAATACTGAAAAAATGTTGTTTTTTTTTTTTTTTTTTTAGCTCACTTGAACTGAAAGCTCAGATGAGCTATTGCTATCCATCTCCGTCTTTCGTGCGTCGTCCATCGTGCATCGTGCGTAAACTTATTACATTTTAATCTTCGCCTCCAAAACCACCAGGCCAAATCTAATGAAACTTGATAACCATCATGCCTGGGTGAAGCCCTTTCAGATTTGCACAAATGAAGGAGTTATGTCCCCTTGGGGCCCCACAAGGGGGGAAATAGTGAAAAACTTTAAAAATCTTTTCCTCCGAATCTACAAGAGATATACCTTAGTTATTTCATTTATAACATCCTTAGGTCATCTATTTTCAGACTGCACAAATGGTAGCCATGGGGCTCAAAATGGGGAAATTGTAAGGCACTAAATGGGGAAAATGCTAAAAATTATATATTTGTCACTATATCTTGAAAACTATCAACTTTTTGTATAGGCATGTAAATTTGAATATTGCAAGTATAGACATGATGATCATTTTGATATATGAATCAAGGTCAAATGTTGAAAGGTCAAGGTCACAGCTACAGAAGAAGACATAAATTGCTAATTATCTTGAAAACTGTTAACTTTTTGTATAGGCATGTATATTAGAATATTGAAGGTATTAACATGACAATCATTTTGATATATGGTTCAAGGTCATATGTTGAAAGGTCAAGGTCACAGCTGCAAAAGAAGACTTAAATTGCTAATTATCTTGAAAACTATTACTTTTTGTATAGGCATGTATATTAAAATATTGTAGGTAATGCAACAATGATCATTTTGATATATGGTTCAAGGTCATATATTGAAAGGTCAAGGTCACAGCTGCAGAAGAAGACTCAAATTGCTAATTATCTTGAAAACTATTAACTTTTTGTATAGGCATGTATATTAGAATATTGTAGGTATTGACATGACGATCATTTTGATATATGGTTCAAGGTCATATGTTCAAAGGTCAAGGTCACAGCTGCAGAAGAAGACTTAAATTGCTAACTATCTTGAAAACTATTAACTTTTTGTATAGGCATGTATATTAGAATATTGTAGGTATTGACACGACAATCATGTTGATATATGAATCAAGGTCATATATTGAAAGTTCAAGGTCACAGCTGCAGAAGAAGACTTAAATTGCTAATTATCTTGAAAACTATTAACTTTTTGTACAGGCATGTATGTTAGAATATTGTAGGTATTGACACGACAATTATGTTGATATATGGTTCAAGGTCATATATTCAAAGGTCAAGGTCACTGCTGCAGAAGAAGACTTCAATTGCTAATTATCTTGAAAACTATTAACTTTTTGTATAGGCATGTATATTAGAATATTGTAGGTATTGACATGACAATCATTTTGATATATGGTTCAAGGTCATATGTTCAAAGGTCAAGGTCACAGCTGCAGAAGAAGTCTTAAATTGCTAATTATTTTGAAAACTATTAACTTTTTGTATAGGCATGTATATTAGAATATTGTAGGTTTTGCGACATTGATCATTTTGATATATAGTTCAAGGTCATATATTGAAAGGTCAAGGTCATATCAACATAGAAATACTAAAAGTATTCATTATCTTGAAAGCTTTTAATTTCATGCATAGGCTTGTATATTAGAATATTGTAGGTAGTGACATGACAATCATATATGGTTCGAGGTCATATGTTCAAAGGTCAAGGACATAGCTGCATAATTATACTGAAATTGATTTATGTTTTTGAAATTATTCATTGCATTACAGTTATTTCATGCATATTATATAAGCTACTTATAAATGAAAAGTGAGTGGATATATTTCTGATTAAGTTTTGTGGGAGTTCTTAACTTGAGAAAACTTTTAAAGTTTCTGTACTGAATATATTGTCTATTGCACTTTGCAAACAATATTGGACATATCTTCAGGTGAGCGTTAAGGCCCATGGGCCTCTTGTTTTTTTTGTGTTTTGTTTTTTTGCTAGTTATAATTTACATAAATTTATTTATTTATTTTTTTTTTTACAGATACCAGACCAAGACCAACTGTTCATGTACGACAAAATGGAAGGTTACAGCACAGCGACAGGTACATGTGTATATATACTAGTATATCCAAACACACACAGTTAACAATATTTGACAGCATTGTGCTGTGTCAGAAGGCTGAAGTTATATATAGTGTAGTCTGTTATAAAACACAGATAAACCGTACAGGTCACATAAATATTTTACTTCCTGGTGACATCAGTTTTGAAATCATCAACACTAATCATTATCAATGTGGTATGAATAATGTAGTTTTACATACAAGTCAAGATTCTCTCAGATCTTATGGACACTGAAATAAATCAAATTTTTAGCTCACCTGAGCTGAAAGCTCAGATGAGCTATTGCTATCCATCTCCGTGCGTCGTGCGTCGTCCGTCGTGCGTCGTGCGTAAACTTTTTACATTTTAATCTTCTCCTCCAAAACCACCAAGCCAAATTTAATGAAACTTGGTAACCATCATGCCTGGATGAAGCCCTTTCAGATTTGCACAAATGAAGGAGTTATGTCCCCTTGGGGCCCCATAAAGGGGGAAATAGTGAAAAATTTAAAAATCTTCTCCTCTGAATCTACAAGAGATATACCTTAGTTATTTCATTTATAACATCCTTAGGTCATCTTTTTTTAGATTTGCACAAGTGGTAGCCATGGGGCTCAAAATGGGGAAATTGTGAGGCACTGAGTGGGGAAATTGCTAAAAATTATATATGTGTCACTATATCTTGAAAACTATCAACTTTTTATATAGGCATGTATATTAGAATATTGTAGGTATTGCAACAACGATCATTTTGATATATGGTTCAAGGTCATATGTTGAAAGGTCAAGGTCACAGCTGCAGAAGAAGACATAAATTGCTAATTATCTTGAAATCTATTATCTTTTTGTATAGGCTTGTATATTAGACTATTGTAGGTATTGACAAGACAATCATTTTGATATATGGTTCAAGGTCATATGTTGAAAGGTCAAGGTCACAGCTGCAAAAGAATACTTAAATTGCTAATTATCTTGAAAACTATTAACTTTTTGTATAGGCATGTATATTAGAATATTGTAGGTATTGACAAGACAATCATTTTGCTATATGGTTCAAGGTCATAAGTTGAAAGGTCAAGGTCACAGCTGCAAAAGAAGACTTAAATTGCTAATTATCTTGAAAACTATTAACTTTTTGTATAGGCATGTATATTCGACTATTGTAGGTATTGACATGACGGTCATTTTGATATATGGTTCAAGGTCATATGTTGAAAGTTCAAGGTCACAGCTGCAGAAGAATACTTAAATTGCTAATAATCTTGAAAATTATCAAATTTTTGTATAGGCATATATACTAGAATATTGTAGGTTTTGCAACAAAGGTCATTTTGATATATGGTTCAAGGTCATATATTGAAAGGTCAAGGTCACAGCTGCAGAAGAATACTTAAATTGCTAATTATCTTGAAAACTATTAACTTTTTGTATAGGCATGAATATTAGACTGTTGTAGGTATTGACATGACGATCATTTTGATATATGATTCAAGGTCATATATTGAAAGGTCAAGGTCACAGCTGCAGAAGAAGACTTAAATTGCTAATTATCTTGAAAACTATCAACTTTTTTTTTAATGGCATGTATATTAGACTATTGTAGGTATTGACATGACGATCATTTTGATATATGGTTCAAGGTCATATATTGAAAGGTCAAGGTCACAGCTGCAGAAGAAGACTTAAAATTGCTAATTATCTTGAAAACTATCAACTTTTTGTATAGGTATGTATATTAGACTATTGTAGGTATTGACATGACAATCATTTTGATATATGATTCAAGGTCACATATTGAAAGGTCAAGGTCACAGCTGCAAAGGAAGACTTAAAATTGCTAATTATCTTGAAAACTATCAACTTTTTTTTTAATGGCATGTATATTAGACCATTGTAGGTATTGACATGACGATCATTTTGATATATGGTTCAAGGTTGTATGTTGAAAGGTCAAGGTCACAGCTGCAGAAGAATACTTAAATTGCTAATTATCTTGAAAACTATCAACTCTTTGTATAGGCATGTATATTAGACTATTGTAGGTATTGACATGACGATCATTGTGATATATGGTTCAAGGTTGTATGTTGAAAGGTCAAGGTCACAGCTGCAGAAGAATACTTAAATTGCTAATTATCTTGAAAACTATCAACTTTTTGTATAGGCATGTATATTAGACTATTGTAGGTATTGACATGGCGGTCATTTTGATATATGGTTCAAGGTCATATGTTGAAAGTTCAAGGTCACAGCTGCAGAAGAATACTTAAATTGCTAATTATCTTGAAAACTATCAAATTTTTGTATAGGCATATATACTAGAATATTGTAGGTTTTGCAACAAATGTCATTTTGATACATGGTTCAAGGTCATATATTGAAAGGTCAAGGTCACAGCTGCAGAATAATACTTAAATTGCTAATTATCTTGAAAACTATTAACTTTTTGTATAGGCATGAATATTAGACTGTTGTAGGTATTGACATGACGATCATTTTGATATATGGTTCAAGGTCATATATTGAAAGGTCAAGGTCACAGCTGCAGAAGAAGACTTAAATTGCTAATTATCTTGAAAACTATCAACTTTTTTTTTAATGGCATGTATATTAGACCATTGTAGGTATTGACATGACGATCATTTTGATATATGGTTCAAGGTCATATATTGAAAGGTCAAGGTCACAGCTGCAGAAGAAGACTTAAAATTGCTAATTATCTTGAAAACTATCAACTTTTTGTATAGGCATGTATATTAGACTATTGTAGGTATTGACATGACGATCATTTTGATATATGTTTCAAGGTCATAAGTTGAAAGGTCAAGGTCACAGCTGCAAAGGAAGACTTAAAATTGCTAATTATCTTGAAAACTATCAACTTGTTGTATAGGCATGTATATTAGACTATTGTAGGTATTGACATGACGATCATTTTGATATATGATTCAAGGTCATATATTGAAAGGTCAAGGTCACAGCTGCAGAAGAATACTTAAATTGCTAATTTTCTTGAAAACTATCAACTTTTTGTGTAGGCATGTATATTAAACTATTGGAGGTATTGACATGATGATCATTTTGATATATGGTTCAAGGTCATAAGTTGAAAGATCAAGGTCACAGCTGCAGAAGAAGACTTAAAATTGCTAATTATCTTGAAAACTATCAACTTTTTGTATAGGCATGTATATTAGACTATTGTAGGTATTGACATGACAATCATTGTGATATATGGTTCAAGGTCATATATTGAAATGTCAAGGTCACAGCTGCAAAGGAAGACTTAAAATTGCTAATTATCTTGAAAACTATCAACTTTTTTTTTAATGGCATGTATATTAGACTATTGTAGGTATTGACATGACAATCATTTTGATATATGGTTCAAGGTCGTATGTTGAAAGGTCAAGGTCACAGCTACAGAAGAATACTTAAATTGCTAATTATCTTGAAAACTATCAACTTTTTGTATAGGCATGTATATTAGACTATTGTAGGTATTGACATGACGATCATTTTGATATATGGTTCAAGGTCATATATTGAAAGGTCAAGGTCACAGCTGCAGAAGAAGACTTAAAATTGCTAATTATCTTGAAAACTATCAACTTTTTGTATAGGCATGTATATTAAAATATTGTAGGTATTGACATGATGGTCATTTTGATATATGGTTCAAGGTTATATGTTCAAAGGTCAAGGTCATATCAACATAGGAATACTAAAAATATTAATTATCTTGAAAGCTATTAATTTCATGCATAGGCAAGTATATTAGAATATTGTAGGTATTGACATGACAATCATATATGGTTTGAAGTCATATATGTTCAAAGGTCAAGGACATAGCTGCATAATTATACTGAAATTAATTAATGATTGCACTACAGTTACTTCATGCATATTTTATAAGCTACTTATAAATGAAAAGTGAGTGGATATATTTCTGATTAAGTTTTGTGGGAGTTCTCAACTTGAGAAAACTTTTAAAGTTTCTGTACTTAATATATTGTCTATTGCACTTTGCAAACAATATTGGACATATCTTCAGGTGAGCGCTAAGGCCCATGGGCCTCTTGTTTAGATAAAAGACCCTATAATTATGTTTTATCTGAAACATCACATTTAGAGTGACTTCTGGCGAGGTTTGTTGTAATTTTCACTTTTCTTTTTATATTTAGCTTAACATCAGGGGAGGCTACTCCTCCACCCTTACCAGACAGAAGACGGAATGAAATACCACTCAGCAATGTCAGACAAACCCCACCATCACCTCTCAAAAGTTCTAGTCGTAAACCAACTACAACATCATTGAATAATAATTTTAATGCTGGTACGCAAGAAGCACCACTTAGGGATAGACCACCATTACCACCGCCTTCAAATAAATCAGGGGCAACTAATCCAATCAGTATACCGCGTAATTTCAGTGAACCATCAACTAGAACAAGTACAGGGTATTTCAGAATGAACTCTTCCACATCTAACATGTCTAATACAAGTGGAAAATTTCACAGTCCTGTACCTATGTCCCCTTCAGCTTTGAATTGGACTCCTCCACCTTCATTTCAGGAGGCTACAGCCATGAGTCCTATAGATAACTCCAGAATTGAAGCTCAGGATGGATATTTAACACCTCGCTCTAGTCAGGAAATGGCCGGTACATCGTTAATGGATAATGGTGAAATGATGACAATGACAAATTCCTATATTTTACCTTCACCAAAAAGTCAGGATACATATGATTTTAATAGTTTACCCAGGAGTTCTAATTCCAGAAAATCGGAAGAACATTACATGGAAAGGAGAGCAACATTTGGCGCCAGAATTTGTAGGTTAAAATCGGTAAGCTGTGAGGAACTGACAAGTAATGGAGATGTCAATGTCAGGAAAAAGAAATATTCAAAGGACGTGAATGAAAATCTGGAACAATATGAGTTAGCCAAACCTTTAGAACCTTTTCCAAATATGCAAGACTATCGGGGCAGTATGGAATATCTAAATGATATCAGACAAGGCTCCTCAGATTATTATAATATTTATGGACTAAAAGGAAAAGTAGACTCTAGTCCTGCCCCTAGGGTTTCTGTCGTGCGACGAAAATTTAACAAAGGTGCAATACAAGAAGGTTTCTTAAAAAGGTCAATTTCAAATCCAAACTTTCTCCAGATTGATAGCAAAGAAGCACTTATCAATATACGAGCAAGTGCTGCCGCTGCTAAACAACCAAATTTGGAATCTCAGTCACGAAAACACAGCAAATCATTATTAAATCTTTTATCCGATACGTTTAAACGTAAAAGTACGCGACCAACAAGTAGTGCAAAACCAGAAAACAGCAGAGGATGGAAAAGTGCACCAAGTAGTCCTCAAGGTACGTTAACACGAGTAAGTAGTCATCCCAACATTGTTATAGGTGTTAAAGGAATTCATGTAACTCAAAGAACACGATCATTCCGAAAACCGAAACCAAAACCCGAAGAAAACAATACAGAGAATACAGAAAACATGCCACCTTCTCGTCGATCTGATGAAAGCATTTCCAGCCATTCTACACCAATTCACTTTCGGAGTGTTTCTTCTCCAGCATATGTAAATAGTCCAGTAGTTCCTCCTGCCAAAAAACCCAATATGAACAAAAGTCCTTACAACAATCGAAAACTGCCAAAAGAAAACTTTGTGTAGACAGAAAATATCTAAATAACGACAGTCTGTTGAAAAATTTTATAGTAATTCCTAACAGTTTTGATATTCTTAAAATTTTGCAATAATATTTTAGAGAAGAGATAAAAGCTTTTGGTAATCTTGTTTTGTTTTAAGTTTGGTAAGTTCTGACTTGTTTATTCAAGTCACTTTCATGATAGTTTTAAATTACCACATTTTGTTGAGTCACATAAAAGCATTAAAGAAATGTTTAACAATTCACAGAAGAAAAAAAAACAAAGAAAAAAGTTAGAAGTTTTGCAATTTATTTTGAAAATAATAAATTGGTTAAATTTATTTTGAAAATTGAAATATTGGGGTGAAACAAGGGAGTAGAATTTACCAAGATGACAAATTTAAATAAATGTTGGACTTTTAAATGAGTTTTCTTACTATACACTGTTCAAGATGTGTTAAATTTATATTCACTGTTTTAACATAATTTTTTGTTATTTACTATGCTATCTATGACTGCCATTCATGATCAACCACACAGCATAATAAGTTTAAAACTAGACACAGTATTGTTTTTATGTCAAAACCAAACTTGAAGTTGATGTCTCTTTGTTTTATTTTGTTACTGTTAATATAGAGAAAATCAAAAGCTCATTTAAATATCATAAATGCTTAACCATCACATTATCAAAAATATATTATAAAATCGTTCATTTGTGTGGTGTCCAACATGGTTGCTTCTAGTCTGTAGTACATGTAGATTCATATGATGAAAACATGTGTCATCATTTACAAGCAAACGTTTTAGAGTTGCTAAAAAATTAAAGATTGCTTGATTAATCCTAGATGCAACCTGTGTCCAATTTTCATGGTTCACAAAAAATTATTTATATGGTGATAAATTAATGTCATACGGTTTTAAGTCTATTAATAATATAAATATATAAATTTTTGGGTCAGAATTGTGCATAAAACAACACAAATTGGACTCTGTAAAATTAATGATTTCACAGTATTAAATATATAATTAGGTAATGTTGATCATGATGTACAGTTCTCATAAAAATGAGAGTTCCTAGAATTTGTAAAGTTAAATTAATCAGCATTTTTTAAAATAAGATTATTTTGCTTTATAAATATAAAATATTAACTAATATTATGCTTTCCCCTGTGTTGTCTTCCAGATGTAGCAATTCTATAGTGATTTTATACGATTAACTGATCTTAAATGCAAGGTTTGTATTTATAAACTGCTTTTCTCCTGCAAGAAATTTTCCAAAATATTTATTTTGATAAAAACTGATTTTTTCAATGACAGTAAACTATGATCAATACCATTATTTGTTAAATCTGATTTTGCCTGTAAAATGGATTTAGCAATAAATCTAGGAAAGCATGGAACATAGCACAAATAAATTTTGGGACTTCAAATCCATGTGGCAATTAGAGATTTGGCAAAATTATTAGGGGCATTATAATGAGGTATTATTGTACATGTTCATGAATAAAACTAACACCTGTAGGAGCATTTGAAAACCACCTTTGTAAACCTAGATATATTGAAATTAAGTTTGAATTGGGTAAATAACCTAGTGGCCTTCAGCTCTTTTTTTCAATCACAGAGCACCTTACCTCCTAGGCTCAAATCTCACATTTTGTGAGACAGTTTGTTCTTTGGCTTGCAAATGTTGATTTTGTTCTCAGGGCACTCCAGTATCCTCTGTTCTCTCAGAACTGGCCACCTCAATATATAAGAAAGAACTTAGGTATAACTATCAGAAATATAGCCTCTATATTTTTTTGCTACAACAAACAAGTCTGTAAAGATCTTCAGTGCACACTAGCTTAAGTCACAACATTTTGTTGTCTCAAAGGTTTATATTTTTTAAAACTGAGTTTAGTTTTGTTATACAGGCTGTATAGCTTCTCTGTATAGTTCTGGCAGAACCTCTGATATAGGTTGTATATGACACTTGGTAACATTTATTATCAGAATGCTACAATATTTGTTATGGAATTCCATTTATTTAAAAGATATTTTCTAAATATTTGTTAATTTTTATGTGATTTATTGATATTTGTTATATATAATTTTGTTTTATATAAAAGATGGTATGTCTACTTAAAATTTATGCATATAGGCCATGTATTATAAAGATGCTATATATTGCAAATTTTTGAGCTGGTTTCTCTCATTTTGACAAAAAATAAATTGTATGAATCTGTCAGCTAAGATACTGATTGATATATATATATATATATGCATTGTAAAAATGAGTGTTGCTGCTAACTTGAATATTTCCATCCATAATTTTTATCCAAGATAGAACTTTTTAAAAAATTTGTATACAAAAATAAAACAAACCTTTATTACATCAAAAAAATGAATTCAGTATGGAAATTTTGTTTCTAGAGTATTTTAACTTGTCACTTTTTACATTGGATAAAAAAAATATTATTAAACAGATTTACAAGTTATTGCTTTCTGAAATTACTACAAAACTACAAGTGACACATTTCTATACAAATAAACCTTCTACATGTCACATTTTAACATTGGAGCCTTTATTTTTATGGTAAAATTAATCATTATTGATGACTAGCATTCATTCTATAAAAGAAAAGCATGAGCTTTCTTAAACATTTCCAGCTTATATTACATGTATTTATCAACACAGAAATTAGACAGTTATGCACTAATTGAATGCATAGGAATTAGTCATGAATGTAAATCACATGCTAATATTAATATGTTTACATTATATAAAACTGATGGGCTAATGGTTGTTTGGAAATACAAAATATAATTTTTATAGACATTTATATTTGATGTTAACCATGTTGACTTGTTGTTTGTCACTGTTAAATGTTTGTTATCAGTCGGTCTCCAGTTTCAAAATCATTCCTCAACCAAGATTTTCTTTAACTCAAATTTAGAATATTTTCATAATCTTCTTGGAACTACTGATAAAGTTTTTTGACAAAACATAATGCAAATTTTATAAGCCTGAAGTGATTTTCAAAATGACTCCTTAAATTCTTAGATATTTTAAAAATTAACAAAGTCATTGAGATTTCAAATTTGCTTGATTTAAGTTAAGGAAAATCTTATTTAAGAAATGATTGTGAAACCTGGGACTTGTTTACTTTAACTTTCCTAACTTAGCAGAGTTCTACAAACTTCAACATATAATAAACTTGTTTATGTATATAATACTTAGATAATTTTTTTTTTCAAAATGATCAGGCACCAGCACTGATAATTCTACAATAAAATACTTTCTAAAAGTTAAGTAATATTCAGTTTTAAGTATACATAGTGACCTTGAAACCATACTTCGGAAAACTTGTTTCTTATTTATGTACATATCTTCTGGGTGTATTTGAGAGAAACAAGATTAAGAATTTAGACAATAGAATTGCAATAACTCAAATGCTATTTTAGCTCACCTGTAAGAAATGGAGATGAGTTTTTTTACACTCAAAACATTGTCCCACTTCTAAGTGTATAGGAGGACAACTTCCTCAAAATGATGTAATCATACAGGCGAGCTATGTGGGGCCTATTGTAATAACAATTTAGTAGAAGTCAGTTTCTTATCTTAATGGATTATTTTGATCACCAAAAACTAAACCAGTTGCACTTCAAGGTATCCAGTGTTCACTTTATGGCAAATATTTAAATATAATTTAGTTAATTTGTTCATGCAATGGTTCAAATAAAAGCCAGCTAGATTCTAAAAGAATCTATATTAAAGTTCCCTGAATTATAATCATTTTTTCCTTTTTTTATACTATGCTAGGGCATTGATTGCTTTATTCCAATTTAACAAAGCAATATTTTTTAACAAAAAATCCTATACTAGACAAATTTAAATGGTTAAATATATATATATGGTGTTTTATTTTTTTGTCTTCCTTCCAGTGAAAGGATTGGTGAGTCATGAACAAAGAAAGATAACTGCTTCAATCACTCCATGACCGAAGCAAAAGTGGCAAAAAATCTATTTGTTAATAAATGTCTTTTCAAGTTTACAAATTACAAATCATTTTTGACCAGGTTTCATGGAGTACACATATATAGTAAATATGTCCTTTTGCCTGTGGAATTATATAAGAACTGTTTCCCACATTTAACAGTATTTGAGTAATCTGGTCATCTGAGTACAAACAATTTTGTTTTGTCAACTATATAAAACTCTAGTCAGTAAATTAGGGCATGTTTTAGTTTAACTACATTTCCAAAACCAAAAACAAATTCAAATCTTTATTAGGTCTTTAAAAATCAGACTTATTTTTATTTTTTTAACACAAGTTTACAATCTGTTTTTTTAATACTTAATAATTATGAAGTTTCTTTTATTCAAGAAATTTTTAAGGCATTTTAACCCTTCTGTAAACTATAACTGTGTTCTAAAAAATGATTGTAACATTTAAATGATCAGAATTAGGATGAAATATACAGATTGATAGTTACATATGTATTGTCTATTGTATATTAATGTACAGTTGTGTTACAGCTGAGTTTTTGAATTTTAATTAAATAACACATTGTGTATATTGGTTGAATGTTTTTAATTCCCCATTATATTTTGTTAACTGTTGTATCAGCCATTTGTGTATATGTTTGTTCTGTATTTTTAACAAAATTATTTTTTTATTTTAATACTGTTGTTTGTTTATGAATATAAGAAAGATTGTTGTATATGGAAGAGTTTGTAATTTTAGCATTATTATTATTATTATTATTATTATTATTATTATTATGCAATTTTATAGTATAATATACACCTTTAAGCTGTGAACAATATAAATAATGTTTTTTTATTTGTTTATATACATATTAGATTTTTTCTGAAAAAAAAAATAACTTTTAAGATATTCAGTGTACCAGGATCAGGTTGTTCAAATCTCTATAGCTAACCAAAGTTAATTAAAATTCAAAATGTCATTAAAATTTGAAATTAATTAAAGACATAATGTTAGTATTTTGGTGATTGTATTGAATGCATTACCTTTTGAAATGAATTTAAAAATTGAATAATACAGAAAATTCAAATTTCTTCCAACCAAGTGATGAAGAACATTAAATAACCAGATACAGTAGCTATAAACTCAGGGTGCTTTTACAACTGGAGGGATTTACAAAGATAGAAGTAGAAGACTCTCTGTTTATGGAGGTACATGTAGTAGTATAAGACTCCCTGTTTTCATTGCACAAAGGGTGTAGTGGAATTTCCTGATATTAAGTGATATATAAATCTGAACAAGTTATTTTATTGTCAAGAATGTATTTGTCAAAATATGCATTAAATCAACTTGAAAATTGCACATTTAAAACAACTAAAAAATTAGACTTGGAGCCAACTTCAAATTTACATCCTAAGCATCTTACATTTGACCCCATTTTTAACACCAAATTATAACTAACTGTATACTGAGAAATTTACGTGAGTTTTATTTTAGCTTTTTTCGCTGTCTGTCCTTTTTAGCTAAAATAAAACTATGCTAAAAATTAAGTATAAAGTACTCAGTGTGCATGTAAAAAGATTATTGTGTATTCTAATATAAGATGGTTTACTGGTAAACTTAGCAGATGATAGACCAATAATTTTTGACTGGTTTTTGAGAATCTTCCATCTTTAAATTTTAACATTATTAGTAGCTCACCCGGGCAAAAGGGTCTTGTGACTTTATGATAAATATACAGTTTCTAGTTCTTAAATTAGGCAAGTATCATGGTACCTGTGTAAGAAAAAAAGTGATGAAGTAATTTGAATATACTGTATACATTGGCTTAATGAGAACAATTATTGCTGTAGCTTACCGCTAATTAAAGCTTACCACTAATTGAAGCTGGCATTGCTTGATTGCCAAATGGATATACTCGGCAGCCATGGAAAGTATATTTTGCTGTATATTTGTTCTTTTTATGCATGTTAAAAGCATTTCAAATAAATGATTTTTTAAATCTGATTGAAATAAACATTAAATATTATATTTTACATTGAAGTATTAATTTTTCATGCTGAAAATTTAAATCATAAAATGAACAAGTGAAGTATAGTTTTTAATCAAACATCAACATTTTTGTCTAGAACACTTTTAATTAAAACTCAACATTTTTGTTGAGTCGTTCTTTGCCATAAGACAAGACTTAGGTGTTATTTTTTCCGGAGTTGTCGTAGGAAGTGCTATGGCAGTGGTACATGTATGTCAAAATGTGAAAGTTTATGTTTAAGTAATGTATTTTCTACTCAATCAAAAACTAACAAGGTGAGACATTTAAATCCATGAATTTTTTGTATAAAAATTTATTTAACACAAATTAATTTTCCAGAAATTTTACATTATAATATTCTTAAGCATTAATTAAGTACAGATTGTTAATTTGAATTATTTTGTGTAAAGGTTGATTTCTTTGGAGGTTTTGTTTGATGTAAGCAAGATAGACTTTAAACACTAAGGCCAGTCAAGTTAAAAAATTATCAAATGATGAATTTTGTGAAAATTGAGTTGTCTCCCCTTATATAATTATATATACATAACATAGACCTGTTGACAATTACATTAATTCATTCAGCATTAAATGCAACATAGTCTGAGTTATACTGTCTGTATCACACACATATGCACACACACACACACACACACACACACACACACACACACACATCAATCGTAATGTAGATTTTCATTGAAAATGTACAAACTGTTTAACAGTTAATGTTAAGTGTAAGAGTAACACTATTTAATTAGTTAATTATAAGATAATTACATGTATTTCATGTATGTTTATTCCCCATTTTTAACCCATTTAAAAAAATCATTGTTGCAAATTTTACCTTGTTTGTCTTAAATTCAAAATTATACATAATTTCCTCAAGTGCAGAATTGGTCCTTTGTTTTGGTTTTTACAATTATTTCTTGTCAATGGTAATAATACAAAATTAATACATGAAGGTTCACATATAAAACATTGATTTTTCACCCAACAAAAATTATAAATATTTTAACCTCTTTAAAAATATACATCAATTTTTACAACCAATGTTACATAGCAACTCTATTTATAACAACAATCAGGTAACCATAGCAACAGAACATATTTTTGTAACTTTTGCTGCAAGTATTTCTTGTGTTTTAAATCTGTACTTAATGAATTAAGTTGTTTTTAGAGAGAAGAATTAACAATAAAATATGTTATAATTTTAAAATATATATATATATATATTTTTAATTGAATTAATTGACAATTAATAACTGTTACTAAATAATTCTATAATTGTTTATTATTAAAACTTGGTTCATCTTTAAGTAATTTGTTATTTTATAATTTTTTATACCTGATTTAAAGTACCAAAACAGTTACCCTTGAATGAAAAAAATTCTTGGAGTTTAAAATTTAATTATTTTGTATTACAGAAAGAGAGAGATAAGGATAAAATGCTAGCTCACGAAGTCAGTATTCTGGAGACAAGCATACCAGCCCTCTAGTTCTTTATCCTGGTACAGGTGTAAAACAGTTGATACTTTATTATTCTAATGCTGAGTGCCAGGCAAGGAAGCAATAGCTTTTATATTAAAGTTATAATATGGCAGGGGTTTGAACCCATGACCTACCACTTTTTAGACGAGTGCTTACCACTGAGCCACAGAGGTGGTGCTCATCAAGTGGACAGGACAATGTTGTTGATCAAGTTGACAGGTAATGTTTGTCCATACCAGGTTTGCCTGCAAGCATTTGTTGTTTTACAGCATGTTGTAGCCAAGAGAAATGTTTTCTGGTTTTATAATAAGTGTGGTGATTGAGGCATTCCGGTAGTTCTTCACATGTTATTTAGTCATTACACTCAGTGACGACCATTATCTGTTTTATATTTTTCAATACGTGTTTGATTTTTCCTATTCTGTCTTGTTTGGACTGTCGCTGTCTTTAACATCATTGTCTCTCCTCTTTGAAATGACAACCTTTTACAAGGTAGATACCACGACAAACGACATAATATTTTGTGTTGATTTAGATGTCTTTATGGATTTAGCACATATAACTGTATTTTATTGGTTTATAACGTTTATTTATATATAGATGTATTTTTGCTTTTAGAAAGCTTTTTGTGGAACGTTGTTAGATACAAACTGACTAATGTTTAGAAGAATTAACACAAGAACTAACGTATCGTTATACGGCTTTGTGCTTGACAAATCACGACCTTTTTTGCCATTGTTACAGAGGGTAAACGGCTATTTCATCATAGCTTCTTCAAAAACTGAAAAGGGAATTTTTAACTGAAAACATACACTTGGCAACAACTAACGCAGCAAAAATACGACACAATACAAGTTATAACAAAACAGCAAACGAGACAATACAAAGGAGAGACAAGAGCATCTATTTATACAATGGAGCGTTTCCTAATATCAAAAACCACTGCGGTAGCTCAGTTGGTAGAGTGCTTGCTACGCAAGTGGGGTCGAACCACTGGGTATTACCCAAGACTTGAAAGTGGGTAGTGTCTGTTCTTTCGCAAACTACTTGGAATCACGAAATGAAAGTCACGGTTCTTCAGATGGAAACTTAAAATAAACGAGGTCCCGTGTCACGGTATGTATGGCACGATAAAGAACCCTGCTTTATAATGCCATCAGCGCAACGCACAGGCAAAATTTCTGCACTTCCGCCTATAACTGGCGACGTCTCGATATAAGTGAAACATTCTTGACTGGGACGTTAAACACTATTACGCAACTCAACTCAACTCTTAATATCAGAAGTACGGGAAACAGGTAATCACTGATGAACAGAATTCAGTTTTTAAAACATAGGCACAGCTACCTGAAATGCTTTATTTTACAATTTTTGATGTCGCATTTATATGCCCAGATTATGGTCATTCATTATAATTGTTCTAATGTTTACAACAAGTCATAACTTTAACTGGATCTCTAATAATTAAATGTTGCTATTTTATTTTAAAAGTTAGAGTTATTTCTTCATATACTATTTTGACTACTGCCGAAATATTTGTTTGTTAACAATGGCAGCATGAATTCATACGCACATTTTATTATTCTTCACATTAAACTAATGTTTGATAAACATTAAATAAAGAACAAAATCCAATGCAAAACATTTACTGTTTATCAAACAAATTAATTCAATGTTAAAACAATGAAATGTGCATGAATTTATTCCATTTTGTTTATAAAAAAGTAGTTCCGGCAGGGGTCAAAAAGGTTAAGAAGAAATAACCCTTATTTTTAAGCCAATCAGAATGGGTGAAAACGGTAAACTTTAATTATTCGGATCTACCATAACTAGTTTCCTTGAAGCGCAGTACATATTTGTTACGTATTTTACTTTAAAATTAATAATTCAACAAAAACAAAATATAAATTATTATATATACACATATACAGGTTTATTAACACTCATGTCAGGTTCTTGGCTCATTATTTGGTCATTATTTTAAATATGTAGATGTGAGAATTAATCGAGCTTTGGCGATGAGATAAGTACCAATTCTATAACCTTCCAATAGTGCTATTACCAGAACATTGGACATTTATTCCATTTCCTGTTCATAGTCAGGAGTTTTATAATCAATGTCCTCAATATGTATTTGCCCTTTCTTGTCCCGACTTGTTTCACCGTTTTATCATTCACTTCTATTGTTGCATGTTCTTGTTTGTTTTTGAAAGAACTTGTGATTTAGTTTATCTCATTTTTATCACAAACTTAAGCATTTTAAAACCGGTAAGAGTTAGGCGAGTTAGGTACTTCTCTAACGTTTAGTGAAATTTATATATGGTAAGTGTTAACAGATACAGATGTGCCCCAATGGTCATTTCCAGAACTTTTTGTTAAATTTTCATCTTGTATCTTTGCAAGCCTGATTATTTGAAGTTGTTGATGTACTAAAGTATATGCAGACAAACAGAACTGTTGTCATGGCAACGAAAATACAGAACTGTCCAATATAAATTGCCAAAAATTCTTCTGTTGCAAAGACTGCGCGCGTTTTAGATTTTGCTGTTTTTGTCGATATTTTCTTTCACCAAAATTACTTCAGTTTCCTCAGAATTTATCAAAGACAAAATAATTTCCAGTTATTTATCTAAACATATTTATTTTACACGTACTCATTTTCACATCTGTTGATACAACAATTTTATTATTTACAAATAAAGATGTCACTTTTATCTTGTTATTTTTCCATGTATGATTGATTTTTATTGACTTCTTATTGACTTCACAAAGTACAAATAAATGTGATTATACAACCAATTGTAAAAATAAACGTTCATTAAACAAGATCCTTTATTGGCTTGTTTCGATGTTATTGTTTTAGTATCCATTTGTTCGATATCGGAAATGTCTGTAACTGTTCATGCATTTTGTATGTATTTACCTTCATAACAGGATTCAAACCTCTCTATTTCCTTATATATCTCTTCCTTTGTTGCACAGTTGTTTAAACGACTTTTCAAGTTTTCACTAAGCCTTTCCTTACAAACTAGCATAGTTTCTATTTTGTTCTTTTTCTAGGCAATGATTCACTATTGTTCTGATGCGTATAGAAATGGAATCTTCCTCAATCAGGTATTTTTACATTTTTGTTACAAGTCACCAGGTTCTATATCTATATTAAATCCCCTGTGCTTATTCAAGATTTTACTCACGTTTAAAACCTTTTACCCAAGATCTTTTTCACAGCTCTGATTGATCCTCCATGTTTTACACCTCAACATTGATCCTTATTTTTCAAATGTTTTTCGAAACATATTTTAGTCAGTTTTTTGTACACCTGCATTAGTCTTTTAGTTGACAAGGACGTTGTCCTTTTCATCAAACAGCCATCTATCGGAGGTGTGTTTCTGTAACATAATTTGTACTATTTCGTCCACTTCAATCACTGTTATAGCTGGTCTGTGTCTGTTCGTTTGTGTTTCTGTACATAGGATTACAGAATTCTACATCAGCTGGCGGGTCACTGGGACTGAAGAAGTAGAATACAACAATGTTAAATAAAGATACACATAAATAAAACAAACATACCAGTCCATGTCCAAATCACAACCCCCCCCCCCCCAAAAAAAAATAAAATAAAATAAAAAATAAAAACCACACACACAAATAAGTAAATAAAGTAAAAACTTTAAAAACTGACAAATTTAGTTATACACGTGAACTTCCATCAAGGAAGTGAGGCCGGATGCTCCGGAAGGGTAAGCATATACTGTCTAGCTGTCTACACCCGTCACGTGCAAGTCAATTTTGAGAATGAAAGGAACAAAGGAACTATCATATGGTAAGTCACATATATTCAGTAATAATCCAACAAAAACAAAATGTAGATACGATGACTCCACACTTATCAACAAAATTATGATGACGGCCACATACATTAACTTTGACATTCATAATTATGTGTCATCTCTGAAATATCTTCAGAACCTCTTCAACATTTTGTACAGTACTCCGTCAACAATACTTGGGTTCAAGCATCCCCTGTCTAGCTAGCTACACCTGTATAATGTCTGAAGCAGTATTATAAATTGTCATAATTATTTTTATACCCCAATTATTCGACCGATGTACCAAATTGTCTAACATCTATAACCGATCAAGAGATGATAATGTATTTGATCTTTATAAATTATAACCACTAGCGACTACAGTTCGCAATCAATCTAACTGACCTTCCGAAAAAGCAGGGTAATCAGTGGTTAATTTTTTTCTACACTTGTTCACTTGATTACTTCTTTTACTTGTATTTGTTTCGTGTTGTGTATTTCATATATGCGGCTGCTCAATTTGTGGTTTTATTATTATTATTATTATTATTATTCTTGTAAAATGCATCTTGGTACATCTTATATAACATATACCTGTACATGTATTTACAATGAAACAAATATCGTCACCTTAAACACATTCTCAATTAAATTACAGGTATAAGTCTGCAAGACGAATATTAGTTTTCACCACATGACATAAATACAATAAATAAAACGGTTTTAAAAATAAATAAGACAGTTTATGCAATTATAGATGCTTTACTGATAACGTAGGAAGAGAATAATTAAATTTAAAAAAGGTTTTTGATTGGTTTTACTATATAGGTCTGCATTAAGCCAAAGTAAATCCCACCCTTCCCTGATTAAGTAGTTAAAACGAGTGCAATATAAGTGCAAAACAATATGACTACATGATATAACAAATAGAAACATGTTTTACGATACAAGGTGAGGGTCATTGTTCTTAATGTTGTTGAAGGTACCACGTGAAATATTTTTATAATCATGTACAGTGTAATTAAAAGTAAGATTTTGTTTCAAGTAATTACTCAATAATAAAACAGAAACATGCCAGTCCTTGTCCAAAAACAAATTAAAAACTTTGAAAGCTGGCAAATTTAGTTATACAAGTGAACTTCCATCAAGTAAGTGAGGCCGGTTGCTCCGGAAGGGAAAGTACCTCCTGTCTAGCTAGCTACACCGTCACGTGCAAGTCAATTTTGAGAATGAGTATAAGTCAGGATACAGTGACCACATACTTATCAAACATATAGTGACGACGGCCATAAATCTTTTTAAGGGCAATGATTAGCCTAGGGTTGCAATATTCTTGCGTCAACAATGATGCCACTGTCATTGGATTCTTCGCGTGTTTTAAAGATAAAAATTCTAAATCAAACCGGAGATGGTTTCATGGATAACAGTTTTTTATATTTCTTATTATATAATATTTAGAATGTAACTTATGTTTCTGCCTTTCATGTTACTGATAATTTTGTATTTACAGGCTTTACCGCATTGTCAGATTGTTGTTTAAGTGTCCTTTGAAAGCAAAAGTTATGCGCTAAAATCCCGGCCTCCAAAATTTGAATCTCTTTCCTACAAAGAAGTTAAGAAAAAGGCTAATGTTCGTCTTTCGGACGAAACTCAAAACCACATATTGTTCGTGTCATATATTGCCACTGCAGAAGATGCTTAAAATAGGTTCGATTAAAACAAACTTAGTGAAGATATACTTTGTAGAGTTGTTTTTCTTATTTAACAACTAATCTCTATTGACTTACCTTGGTTGTGGAAGGTTTATTTCTTCATCCTGTTCTTGTTCTACTTTACCATTTATCATGCTTCAAATTAGAAAAAGAAAAATACATATAGATATAAAAAAATACAGCTAAAAGCCACCATACTGTTTATCAATAACTTTGTTTTGTCCAATAACTGTATAATATATTGACTTTATCTAGATTCACAGATAATTAGGATCGTTTTTTTAACGATATACACAATGCATTTTAATTTTAACATTTAATACTAGAACGATTTATTGTTGTTTTAGCTAAACCTACTAATTTTGTGGAAACTCATAAGATATTTTTAAACCGACAATTTATTGATACCTTACCATTTAAACACGTTTCTAAATGATTAATTGTTTGCATAAAAACGTTAAAATTATCAAAAGATTAGAGTAATATATTATATTGATATTTTTTGATTCAGTAATTATTTGAGGCTACTAATTTACAGAACTGTTTTATGTTATTATGCCGAAGTGTTAATACAGAATCACAAAAACCAGCAAGTACTAGTAAATTATCAAGGTAATTCAGATTGTTGCTATGTCATACCATGACTCTAATTAGATTGTTGCCACGTGATATTATTACCAAATCAGATTGTTGCCACGTGATACTATTATCCAAATTAGATCGTTGCCACGTGATACTATTACCAAATTGGATAGTTGCCACGTGATATTGCTACCCTAATCAGATTGTTGCCACTTGATACTATTAAACGAATCAGATTGTTGCCAAGTGATACTGTTAACCTAATCAGATTGTTGCCATGTGATACTGTTAAGCTAATCAGAATGTTGCAAAGTGATACTGTTAACCTAATCAGATTGTTGCCATGTGATACTGTTAAGCTAATCAGATTGTTGCCAAGTGATACTGTTAACCTAATCAGATTGTTGCCATGTGATACTGTTAAGCTATTCAGATTGTTGCCAAGTGATACTGTTAAGCTAATCAGATAGTTGCCATGTGATACTGTTGCCCTTATACTTACTTGTCTTTATCATATAATGAAACACTTTCTTCTGTTGTAAATGGAAAATTTGGCTCATTTCTTCGTTTTGGAACTCTTTTTCTGTAAAACGCACAACACTGAATACATTATAAAGATTAATTTTATTCAATAGCTACACTATAAGTAATATGACAACTTTTATTCCGAGTACTAAACCATTTCTTCATCTTTAATTCACATTAAGTGATAACCTAAAAGCACTTATTCTCTCAAGTGATTGTGAGGTGTTTTTAATTTTTTTTAGCTCGTTCTCTTGTTTTTCCATTTCTATCATTTTCTAGTAAATTTTGTGTTTTTTTTTGTAATAGCTGTTTATTCATGTCAGTCAACAAGTTTTGATTTGTTGCTAAGTCTGTGTTTGTACCGTATTTCTTTCTCGAACATGGATTTTTGCTAATCAGTTTACTTTAAAGTAGTTAATTCTGTATCAACAACATTTTTCCTCGCCTTTTTTCTGTATGTGATAGGTGGTCATTGATCATCCTGTCTGTAATTGTATTTTTAAACGACTTTTTTTTCTATTTTCATCGTAAAACTTGAATTTTAAATCTACAGACATCTAGTCCATTGATGTTTTGTGAAGGACACTTTTGCCATTCAAGACTTTATCATATTCACTAGTTGAACATTTTAATAGTAAATTATTGTGATAAAAATATAATTCGCATTTGCATGTTAACAAATGATGGTAAGATCATTTTAAGAAACCGTTTTAATATTAATATCAGGCGTAATTGATACAGAAAATGTAACCATTCTCTGACAATAATGCCGAGTGCTCCAGAAGGGTAAGCATCTCCTGCCTAGCTACACCTGCCATGTGCGAAAATAAATTTAATAAATGTCTGTCAAAAGAGATTATTCAAGAAAAGCGTTCTTACCTGTAATATCTACATACAAAGAACAGTATACATAACACTACTATGAACAAAGCAAGGAAAGCCATGGCTAAAGCTAACATCGCCCTTCTTAAATCTGTTGGTATTGCAGTGATATCAGGCGTACTCCTCGTTACGCCATCATCAGCGTAAATACCTGTTATAAATATATAACACAAATACCTGTTAAATTTTGATGTGCTATTTGTGCACATTTCGATTTTTTTTAAAAAAAGGTAGTTTTTAAGGTAATCTTTGAAGTCAATAATGATGGTGTAAACTAACTATTCCGCTTACAGTTTGTCCCTGGTTATTGTAATTGGTTAAGAGATCAAATACGTGTAGGATATGTAAGACCGAAAAGTTTAATAGATAAAAACATAAGCCAAACAGTTGAAAATAATGAATCTAAAGTTCCAAAATTATATTAATCCAAATCCAGCTACGGAATGCTTTGCATAGGGAACAAACCTTAGTTATAATTTCGAAGTGTGCGCATTTGACACATCAAAGTTAAAAATTGTTTTGTCAGACATTTATTATACGTCTTTTTGTAATGTTTCAATGTTCTTGTTCACTGTCAGAATTTCAACTAATGGTCTGTACTGACCGAAAAATATACTAAAGGCCCATGTACTAAACATGTGTGAATGCCTTGTGTAGATATTTCATAAAGAGTAATCTAAAGAGAAAAGACGGTTGATCTGAAGTAATAACCAAGTAAAAAATAACCGTTCAACTGTGCCAGATACTGACAAGTAGATGCCGTTAAACCTTGAACTTACCGTTTATTGAAGAGTTGTCATTTGCTACAGTATTGTCGTCAACTCTGTCTACATATACTGGAGGAATTTTTGGATGTTCAATAAACATGGCAACTAATGATACTTGTGATTCATTATTGTCTTTTATATTAGAGGCAGTACTGATTATATTAGTAGTAACACTAGCAGTAGTAGTATCAGAAGAAGAGGCACTTGTAATGTCTTTTGAGGTAGTTGTTTCTGGTTGGACAGTTGTCTGATAAATGAATCTATATACAGCATGAAATCCATTCTTTTCTACACGTTCATCAGAATGAAATTTTATGTACAGCACATTTCTTAGCGACGTCACAGTTTTTTGTGCACCTGACGAACAAAATGATCCTAACTTTGCATTTTCGTCATTATAACCGTCGAATATTTCGACACGATCATATGCTAGATCACAAGGTCCATTGATATGTTCTTCAAGGTCAAATGAAGTAAAACTCAAATATATTTGGGCATTTGTTGGTGCTTTTATTGTCCATTCACAGGTTACTGAAGCTGGATATTTATTTGGCCAATTCACTGACGCAATTTCGCCATTGTCTTCAGTTAGAAATCCACCACAAGGCCAATCTGAAACCAAAACGACATTATATTGTCATTAAGCTTCCATGTTTGTAATTACGAATTTCCATTTTTCCCCCTGAATATCTTTTAAGCATTAAGAGAGTGACATCTGTGAAACGGATAGCTATAACTATAGAGAAATATCCAATAACTCCGGGTTTGCAATAAGTAAGGACCTCAATATGAACCCCTACACAAACTTAAAATTCATAGAAACGTAGAAAGATTTTCAAAAGTTCAACATACAAATTAATGCTTGGAGTCATATAGAACGTCCTACTTTGTAGAATACATTTTCCGTAAACAATATTATAAAATTATAAAAATAGTCGTTACAAATAATATTTGTTTAACTCCTAATAATGACGTCTTTAACCGCCTAACCGTTTAGTTTTGAATCCACTAGATTTATCTAATTGTAAAAAAGTTAGTGTAGTCGTAAGAGTTAGTGACTTTTTCTTTGACTCCTGTCTCCTTCATTATCTTTAAAATTTATCCATTTTGTAAGAAAAATACTCTACAGATGAAGAGCGTTAAATAGCATTAATGTTCTTCATGTAATGTTAAATAAATAATAAAAAATCTCCTTACCAGCTTCGTAAAATGCTCTAAAACCTTTTGCGTCATGATTTGCATTTGATATAAACGTCACAGTGACGTTATTGGTCTTGCTGATAAATTCTCTGAGATCACTTTCTGCACAAGTCACGGTCTCCTGATCACGTGATATGTCAGAAAATATAAGTCTATCATTGGAACTTGAGCATGGATCATATGATTGTGGTCCCAGATCAAAGTGTAAAAAATCGATTTTTATAATCTAAATAATAAAA
Source organism: Tegillarca granosa (assembly GCA_029721355.1). Classification (NCBI taxonomy): domain Eukaryota; kingdom Metazoa; phylum Mollusca; class Bivalvia; order Arcoida; family Arcidae; genus Tegillarca; species Tegillarca granosa. The sequence continues at coordinate 1,103,588 of JARBDR010000135.1, forward strand.
GAAAACAAAAATGTTTTAACAAATTCAATCTTCTAATCGGAAATATATGTTTTGAAAATTGTTTCATACTTATTAACATAGACCATTTGATAAATATATAATATACATACCAGTTTTATGTATGAAATAAATAAACTGTTGCATGAGAGATTTTTCTGTCGTTTGTTTGAGAGATGTCGAGAGCAATTATGTCATAAAAGTACGAATTTTTTTTATGCATTTCAATATATTTTGTTACAGACTGATTTAAGGGGGCGTTTTAAACTACTGTATAGTTTGTTTGATTTTATTTAATAACAAATGAAGTAAACAAACAACAATGAAAAAGAACAATTCATAAATTAAGCGATATGATCATAGAATGTTTATGTATTTTTAGGTTAGGGTAGCAAGATTTTGATAGTAATAAATTTTCTATAGTCTTACTTTATGTTTTGGAACTATTATATTCCAGGAGCAGTAAACATTGTGAGCATAGTTTCTTGGCCAATTTGGTGATGCAAAATTACCAAATAAACCTGTATAAATTCCGCCACAATCTGTAAATAATAGGTAAATTAATAAAATTTTCTCAAAAGTGAGTGTTTACAAATGGTCTTAATTAGTCTGATTTACAAGGAAATTTTAGATTATACAAAATGTTCAGTTATTACTTTTACATGTATTTTTCAATCGTCAACTTTCAGTTTCTATGCAACAACGTTCCTGGTTCTTGGCTTATAGAGTATTTGTTTAAAGTTTATAGGGTTTGGTTGAGCATGTTATCACTACATAAACTTTCCGGAACCAAGCAAGTTCCTTACAATAAAATTGTTGACTCATGGATATTTCAAGCACAGGCTTATCAAGGTCCTCAAAAAGTTTTTAGGCCTTCATCACAATATTGTAGATAGTAACAATTTGCTCTATCTAAACTTATCCTGAGTATATTTGGCGTCTTATAGGGTAAGGGTTATCTATGTATTCGTGTCATTCTAAAATTTGATTTCGCGAATTGTGGGTAAACTAGCTAGACGGTAGGTACTCACTCCTCTTGAGCACTCAGCTTTATTTCCCTGGTGAAACTTCACATGATTTATTGAAATGGCCATTTTCCAATTTTTTGTATGTTTTTGGGATTGTGATTTGGATATTGATGTGTTTACTTATTATTCAAGTAATTACAAGGTGATTATTTAGCACTTGTGTGACAAAAAGATATCAAGTTTTACTAATTTTAAAAACATTAAAAATGTTAAAAATGATAAATGTCACTGAACTTTCCAAATGCCTTTGAAAAAATAAATAATAAAATATTCTTGGAAATGCAAATGCTTAAAAGTATATCACCGTGTCAAAATGAGATTTGTTGATTGCAACAAATAATAATTATGAAGTAGCTATAGAGTTTTTCTAATGGAGGAAAAATAATTCTCTGTATTACAAAATGCATAGTATATGTAAAGTCTTTTTTCATTTAGTTTTCTGACCTAAAAATTGTTTCATTTCGGAGTATTGTATACTTGCAAAAAAGTTGAACATTTAACACAATATAAAAAATGTGTTAATAGTTGAATCATATGAGATAGTTGATTCATATGAGAAGTATCTGGATTTTGCGTAAATTTACCTGTTCAACGAAATGCATAAGCATAAAATATGTTAAGTTTTAGTTTACATTGATATCTCTAACCTACCAAGAAATGGTTTCATTTCGAAGTGATGTACTTGTATAAGTCCCTGGGTAACTAAACCGCCAACATCACTACCGGTTCTTGAACCTAGTAAACATGTACCATCTCTTATCTAAAAATAAGGAAAATCGGATAGACATATGATATTTACGTGCGTATATAACACGCCTTTGTCTAATAACATGATTTCCACTTTCCACTGGTTCATAAAATAAAAAGAACTTAACTAAATCTTAGCTGTCTTATCGTGATTTGGGATTTTTAATACGTCATCCATGATGAAGTATTTAAAATGGCACAGATACCTTTCACCACAAGTGACAATAAGCCTTTATTGTTGCAGTTAAAGCGGCTATTTTTCTAAAACAAACTTTTATCTACAAATTACAAATCAAATTTATTTAGGTTATCCTTTTCAGAGCACTGTTGCAATTAGTAAAGAAAATAGAGATAATTTATTACTAATTAAAAAATGTCTATTTCGCTAATCTTGTACGTTTCTGCTCGCAGTATTTTATGAATTAAGGTACAAACAAAATATTATCAGCAGACTTTCCCTGTGCTGTGTTTATATATCTTTCTTTAACAAGAAAGACTGAGGTCAGGAATATATATTTATATTTACCACGAGTTAGATGTTTTGCCGCATTTGTAATCACAGACTGGCTAAAACAGTCAACCTTTTAAAGACTAGATCAACTCTGTTAAGGGTTCCTTGCTACACACTGCAACCTCAAAGTACATCAATGTAAAGTCTATTTATCTATTATGTCCATATATAAAAAGCTTTCCTTCTGGTTATATTTTCAAATTACCTGATAGTCAAACGACCGACATATAAACTCCTTCTCTGTAAGACATTTCCTGGCACAATTATTTGGTGTTACCATACGGTAAATCTTCTCATTGTTACCCTGTACAGCCGCATAAGGTGTGGCATAAAAATAATCCAAATATTCATCTGTAATAAAACGCAAATAAATCAACATTATCTAATGAAAATGACAAAAGACATAAGAAGGTTAATAAATTATATTTCTACGGATAAAATATATAAAACAAACATACCAGTCCTTGTTCAAATCACAAACCCAAAAACTCAAACATACCAGTCTTGTCCAAATCACAATCCCAAACACAAACATACCAGTCCTTGTCCAAATCACAATCCCAAAACACAAACATACCAGTCCTTGTCCAATTCACAATCCCAAAAACTCAAACATACCAATCCTTGTCCAAATCGCAATCAAAGTAAAACAAAGTAAAAACTTTGAAAGCTGGCAAAATTAGTTATACACGTAAACTTCTCTCAAGGAAGTGAGGCCGGGTGCTCAGGAAGGTTAAGCATCTCATGTCTATCTAGCTACATCCGTCTCGTGCAAGTCAATTTTAAAAATGAAAGGAATAAAGAACTATGGTAAGTCAAATATATCCAGTATAAGTTTGGATACAGTGACTACATACTTATTAACAATATTGTGATGACGACCATAAAACTTTTTAAGGGCATTGATTAGCCTAGGCTTGCAATATCCTTGCAACGACAATTTAATTGTAAGCAACTATCCTTAGCTAGACTTTTTGAAGCAAAGTACTTCAGAAATCTGTAGTATTCAAGCTGTATCTGTATAAAATACATGTATAATAATAAAATTTAAAGGTAAAAAAATTATTTTACATTTTATAATAGAGTACATATACATGCAAGAGCTTTATTATTACTTGTATGTAAAATAAGATTTATTTTTTATTAATAAATGTTTGTATCTAAGGACAAAAGATTGCAGAATAATCAGAATGAATTGGGACACCTCAACTAGTTTCGTTTCCACATCCATGGACATCGTTTTCGGTACCTTTGTTTACAGCCGTGAACTACCCAGAAGTAGTTGCCCTCTAGCGTATAAGGGGCTGCAACTCCATAAATTTGGATAGCGTTGTCGGTGCATTTGTGTTTGTGTTCGTATTTTTTTCATTGTATTATCTTGTGTTTACTTGTATTGTGTCACATTCTTGTTATGCATTTCTTGTTTTGTGTCGTGTTCTTGGTTGCGTTGGCTGTTTTCAAGTACATGTGTTTAAGTAACAAACACTGTGTTTATATAATAAATAGCCACAATTATCTAAAAACATAACACTAAAAGGAAAAATCTAGCGACAAACATTAAAGATTAATAATAAAAAGGTAGTAATGAGGAAATTACGTCACCCAAAAACTGAAAAATATGGAAAGAAAACAATTTACTTGATCAAATATTTTTGAAATTAATTTTTGAAATGACAAATGCTTTTACATTTGCTCTATGTGACGATTTTTGATTACACAAAATGACCCCTTTTCTTCTGAAACCAATAAAATATCAAGTTATTATATTTTTTTATTCATATTTTTTTAAAAAATAGAGAGAACTTAAAGATTGATCATTTCTTCATGCAAACTCTTTTTTTAAAGACATTTTGAAATGTGATAAAATAAACGTCGTAATTTTTGAAAAATGAGTATTAAATTTTTTGCATGTGAAAGATATTTTTGTTTAACTGATAATAAAAATGAATATTACTAAATATATTGAACAAAATGGATTTGTAGAACTTTGATGTATTTCAAGTAAAACTGCGTTGATAATTGAAAGGCAAGACAAGCATCTGTCACACTGGATACAAACACTGAAAGATTAGAAGCACAAATAAATCTATATTATTAAAATGACTACAATATTCCCCTCTTTCTTATTTATATGGCTTTTGTATGACAATCTTCATTCAATTAATTTTATCAGAAAGTAAGCGTGTTAATACTGTCAAAACTAGATTGATTCGTCTCTTAAAGTCTCCTATATAGACGAGCTTTTACCGCTAAACAATTTTCTAAAGAAGAAATGAATAAAATAATAACGTCTCGTCGCATCAAAAAGACTCAAAGGATGATGGGTATATAACGATGATAGGAAGAATTTAATTTACACCTTGAAGCGTTATATAAGCCATCAAGCTTTACTGGGCGGGAAGACTGACGAGGTTCGTTAGGTACCAGACAGACAACTTTAATCAAATCTTAAGATAATGTTTTGGTGATATGTTCTTTTATTAAAGAAACAACAAATTGCTCTTTTGAAGGAAAATTATCAAACGTTTACAGATCTGATAGGTAGTCTGAATAAGTACATTATAATATAAGTAATCAACATTTAAAGATGCAATTACCTGAAAATTACTGTAGTTGTAATATAATCAGGAAAAATCGAGAAATTTCTCTGTCAAGTAAATATATAACACGAATACCTGCTAAATTTTGATGTGCCAGATGTGCACATTTCGGAAAATCATTCCTCATCAGTGACACTAAGGGCCGAAAAAGTTGATAGATTAAAAAACATACGCCAAACAGTTGCAAATTAATGAATCTAAAGTTCCAAAAATATGTGAATCCAAATCCAGCTAAGGAATGTTTTGCAGAAGAGAACAGACCTTAGTTTTAAATAAATTTCAAAAATTAAGATGACTGAAATTTAATCGATGCATCAACATATATTCCGGTGGGGATTTATTTTTATTTTTATTTTCTATTTTTTTTCATTTTGCACTCATTGCATTTGTGTATGCAAACACGTCTGGGATAGATAAATCGTACTTATTGGAAAATATCGCTCATTATAGCTCTCTTGGAGATTACAAATACTTAACTTATGCATCAAGGAATCCTTACCGTTGGGATAACTTTGAGTCACATCAGCAATTTTTTTTCTATTCATGACAATACATATTATCATTAATCACGTGGATTATACCTTTACACAAGTTTCTACGGTGTGTGGTAGCGTAAATGTCCTTACGAATGCAAGCACACTCGCTCGCAATATCGCAAATAAACATCGAAAACCCCTCAGTCAAATATGCTGGTACCGAACAAAACAGAAAGTGCATACGACAAGGACAAACTTCCTCATTTGCGACCGACCGTATTGAATCCACATCTGTAAAACGCATTGAGTGTAACACCTAAACTACATGACCAGCGTAGTACCACCTTAACTAGGATGAAAATAACGATTATTTCCTATCAACATGAAAAACAAAAGCAAAAACTTAATACACAAACTTTACAATATATTTCCATCAAGCCAAAACCAGAAAGAATTAGCAATAATAAGTAATAAATATATAACACAAATACCAGTTGAATTTTGATGTGCCATATGTGCACATTTCGGAAATTCATTCCTCATCAGTGACACTAAGACCGAAAAGTTTGATACATAAAACATAAGCCAAACAGTTGAAAATATATAACACGAATACCAGTTGAATTTTGATGTGCCAGATGTGCACATTTCGGAAATTCATTCCTCATCAGTAACACTAAGACCGAAAAGTTTGATAATAAAAAACATAAGCCAAACAGTTGGAAATTAATGAATCTAAAGTTCGAATATTATATAAATCCAAATCCAGCTAAGAAATGCTTTGCATGAGGGAACAAACCTTAGTTTAAACAAATTTTACAATTTAAGGCAGCTGAAAATTTTGCTAAATGGTACATTTTCTGACAGCACAGAGTACTGCCTACTGAGTTATGGATACCATCGGGGAGTTTTACTCCACCAGCAGCGGCACCAGCTCAGGAGTAGTAGATATATAACATCAGAAATACTAGAGCAATAATGAAACAAAGCAGTGCCGTGTGACTCTAACTAAAGCAATAATGAAACAAAGCAGTGCCGTGTAAGTGGCTCTAACTAGAGCAACAATGTAACAAAGCAGTGTCCATTTAATGGCTCTAACCAGGGTTCAAAGTGTCCACAAAATCTGTCTCCGTTTCTCAAATGTTGATTTAATAAAACAATCTATTGATATCTCTGTGTGAATCATTTTGACTTTTGACTTGTATTAGTTTTTCGATGTGAATAGTGTCAATCTGAAATGGCATATACTGTGATGTCATCGAGTAGAATGCAAAAGTGGCGATTTTACTATGGTCGATGGAGGGGATAAGCGTGGACTGTACTTTTAAGATAATGATTTAAGTATTAACACAATCGTGTAAGGACTGACGTTTGTTTTAATTGTGCATTATGACATGGGCTTTTAAAGGAAACAAGGGCAAAATAACATAAACATAAACAGTACAGACATCAACTGAAGTAAGTGAGAGATTTATTGTTTAGAGCCGCATCAGCTTTATTGCAGCCAAAAAAATATTTTAACTTAAACTATTTAAAAAATTAATAGATATAAATTAAATAAAATCAAAGATTTTGGATACAGCAATAATAGTAAACTGATAGAAACAGGCCACGAAATATTAGGTTGAACACTTACAGGGGTTTAGTGGCACAGCTGTCTAAAGCGCTCGCTTACGGATCACACACAACCCTCACCACCTAGGTTAGAATCTTATACGGGACAGATATTAATGTAACAAAGCTTGCCAGTTTGTTTGCCTTCCTTCGAGCACACCGGTTTCCTAAACCATATCGGAACTAACTCCTTGATACAATTACTGTAGCGTTAAATAGAATTAATTAATTAAATACTCTTGCTCGTATTCATTATTTGTTCTTAAACGTCATTTATTGGGAATAAAATAAGTACTAAAAGTATAGACAGACAGAAAAAAAAACCTTGGGATTAGATATCCCGGTGACTTCTTTCACTACTCTGATAACCGTATTGCTTATGTTTTTCAATAATTGAATTAATTTTTCTCGCATATATCACAAATAGACGTTTCATAATTCACGCCAGAATATACGTCGTCTATATCTCACATTCCGCATGTATCATGCGTGATTTACCTCATCAATCGAATAAAAGAAATGTCAAAGCCCCGACTTATATATTTAATTCCGTCCAGTGAAAAGAAGGAAAATATTTGCTCTTTCTGGGATTATATTTACACAGTTGTTTCAATAGATCGTTCAATCATCATCCTAGACGATGCTGAGATTATATTGTTCACCATGTACACACCTATTAAAGCCTATCGACATTCAGAAAGTCATTTTTGACCTTGTCGTTGTTATCGAAGTAGTTGACAAACATTTCTTGATGGTCCAATCGTAAACATGATAATGGAATTATATAATTCATTTTATTTACTATCACAGATAAGTTAAACTATAAATGTTCATCTGAACACGGTAACATTTTACTTGTATGCTTCGAAATACAGAAATGTTTAGGTGATTATAGTATGATTATTTATTTATTTATTTATTTACGTATACATTTATTAATTAATTAATTTATTTATTTATTTTATTTTATTTTATCTATTTAAAAGAACAATCATCTAGAACGTGTTTATAAATTAACGATAATCACGGTGACTGTTTAGATTTTACATTTCACTTCAGATGATGTTCACAATATTCCGTATGTTCGTTTGAGAAATAATACACCTCACATCGCCCGTTAAACAGACCTGACTATGGACAAGTGACCATAGCCATCTAAACACGCCTCAATTAAATGAAAGAACCTTGACCACTACTCTGTCAATTATTTTACTCTACCCCAGACTCTGGACTGATGTTTGTTTGTGGCGTGTTATCGGATATTCTCGCTGGTCATTATCATCTACGGCTGAACAGTAAAACTCGAAAAGATTTTAAACTGAGCATTAATTTGCAAAGATATAATTACCTTCATTAGCACCTATCAATATAAAGTTCTATAATGTTTTAAATAACATTGAATTACAGAAATAAAAATGAAATGATCTCAAAGTTAGTAATATGAGCGACACCCTTTTTACGAAAAATGCATGATTGAGGCCAAAGAGGGAATGGTGCAAATCAAATGGTCAATATGCAGCTCATGGGTTGATGGTACAGAAAAATGAAACTCTTTAAACGGTCAATAAAGAAATCTGTGATAAAGCACATCCTCGTATAGAGAGGTCTGACAGACAATTGTAGAGGTTTTATTAGATATGTCCGAAATTAATAGCCAGGGGTCAGTGTGAATGGAATGGTTAATTGGTCAAAGGAATTGATATAAGGACAGGAACTGCAGACATAATTAGTCGTAGAATTAAATTAATTAGGGACTTGATCCTTCCGTCTGTAATAAATAATGAATCATCATCATTATCTACTTAACTAATGATCTGAAATGAAACGAAAAGTTGACATCAGTTTATTTCCGTGGTGTCTTATTTTTGTAGTTACTAAGAAAAACACATTTGTACGGTGGTAGGTATATAGTCTGTGTTTTTCATTGAATGCGAGTTTTTTTTTTCGTTGACATGTAAATTAGCAGGTGTGAGTATTTGGTTAAAAAACTTACAAAAATATATAATTTTAGTATAGAATAGTCAGCTGAATCCTATGTTTATGGAAAAAGCAATAATACAAATGTAAAAAATAAAATAAAATAAACAAAATAGAAAACGCAACACCCCGAACTTGCGGCAAAGAAACAAGACACAAGCTACAAGCTTCACACTAGAAAAATGGACTGGCTTAAAGATAGACACTTCAGGACCGCGGGGACTAGTATTCAAAAGTGTATTTCAAGTACAAGAGTTTTAGCTGAAGCACCGTAATAACATTACCTTTTATTTCAAAATGCATGACTTTGAAATTTCCAAAATAAGAATTATTCATTCCATGAGTATTGGCAGCTATCAGATGGCTCATTTTGCAGGAATGTTCACTAAATATATAGTCAAAACTATTACATTTAAATACACGTTGTACCAAACATAACTGTGCGCATGCGTCAAGAGTCACACCTATAACATTTTTATCGTAAATTTGTATCCCTTCTAAAATTCGCAACGATCCATATCCAAAATTTATAAAACTTCTCCAGAGCGCCACCTGCAAGTAGAAAAATGTAAAATTAAAAAAATGGCATGAAGAAGTTTTTGGCTTTTATTGTAACATCAAGTGTAGTGTAGTAATGGAGTAAACACACAAATATATTATTTTTATTTGTTATTATCATACTCTATTGCTTTATTGCTATATATTCTTTTACTTATATCGAGGCAGTAAGGTGATGCAAGATTGGAAAAAAAACCGAAATATCCGGAAAAAAACTTCCAATTTTCGACTAGGAAAACTTACAAAATTCGTTACACTTGGTTCTCTCATGAGGGCATTCATCCTAGGTAATATAAGAAGCTGTCGTCCATAAGCTGGCTTTTATGGTCCATTTGACCACCGAAGCCCAACATTAAAAGACATAACAATTTTTAAAGAAAAACATCAATGTAATAAATCAGAAGTGCAATATGCAGATATATGAATCTATTTCTAAAAATCAATACTTTTTCAATAACTCATTTTAACTCTTTATGAAATTATTACGTTAGAGCTTTGCTTTAAATAGTGGCGCCATTCTGATTTTTTTAAATCGTTGAAGTAATTTGTACAACTTTTCTTTCAGAAAACCCTGATCCGGAATAGAAACTACTTATGAAAAGATTTTTTTTTTTTTTTTTTTTTTTTTTGATCTCTAGTCTTTCTTATTTTAAAACGGATTTTGTTTACTTTGCTATTGAAAATAATCATCAATCAGTTTTTGAAAATATATACATAAAATTATTATGAAAATGAATATAAAGTATTAGAAGAAAGGCGTTTGATATCCCAACTATCAATGTTAACTGACCCGTGATAGATATTAAGGACTCACGGTATATTTGAATGTTTTATTACATATTCTTTTATTTAAAAAGAGTTCTACATACAACTTCTATTTGTACAATATAATTTGCATATGACCAAAATGAATAGATTCCAAAGTCAAAAAAAAAAACACTTCTAATTAGACAAGTTAATTTGTCTAGTTGATGGAAACGTTTATGTGTCACGAGTGTCCTTAAGTAGTCATAACCTTCAGAACTCAAGTTCTATAGGACATAAAAAGAAGGTTGATTAAGATCATTGACATACTCATTATCATATTTAACTGCCAAGATGACCGTGATAATTAAAGAGCGTAAGTAATTATAATTATAACAATTCAAAATTAATAATAAACTTAAACTTACTAACTATTCTTACCGCTTTCGTTAAAAAATTATTACAAATAGATTACAAACTGGTTTGGAAACAAGTTAGAATGTTTTAAAACGTTTCCTGTCCGGACTAACAATTATTTACGTACCGCTTTTTCGTTCATAAAAATCTGTATCCGTCTGTACCATGACACCGGATGTCGTCTGCACCGTTAGGTTTGTAAGCCAACAATTTTGAAGTTTAACCTCGTAATCAAATCCCCGACATTTAAAACTAACTTCTAAGATACATCGTCTGCTACATTGTTCTACTGTCACACCCGGAATCTTCCGGTTATGATTGTATGTGAGCACGTGATCAGGTAGACGGGTAAACAATTTTTCATATGCAGCTGAAAAAAATAATAAAGAAGTTAAAATTAAAATACAACAAGTAATTGCCAAAATTTCGAGTTTTAATTATTCATTTATTTATTCATTCATTCGTTATTTATTTATTTATTCATTTATTCAATAATTATTATTTTATTTTTCAATCATTTATTTATTTATTTATTTATTTATTTATTTATTTTAAATAATGCTAACTTTCAATTTTAAATGTGCGTATCATTAGATAACTGGTTGAAAAATAATTTGGAAGGTCGGAAGCCCATATATAGTATTATTAAAACATCACTGACCACATTTACTCCAGTGTCCGTCCAAAACCAGGCATTCTATATCAGTTGTCCCCCGTATGGTTTTTTTTTTTTTTTTTTTTTTTTTTTTTTTTTTTTTTTTTTTTTGTCATCATTACTTCGTATTATGCTGTGTTCATTATTTGTTGCCTTAGGACATATAATTTTTGACACAATGTTTCAAAAATGTTGGTAAATGTTTCACTTTTTTAATAAGTTCAATTGATACAGATAGAGGACGTCACCAACAAACGATCTCTAGAGTCTTAGGGAGAGAAAGCTTATTGTTTTAAGCCGCATCAGCATTGTTGCATCTATAAGCAGCTAGAAAATGTAAAATATATAACAGTTAATATATATATATAGCATTAAATTGATGTTTTGTTGTCATTTTGTTACCGACACTTGCACTGTATTCACGTTGTACTTTACCGACACTGAAATAATGGAGGGCGACTTAATTCCGTTACTTACCTCCGGGCAATCGCATTAAGGCATTTTATTACAAGGTGCTACATCATCATTTGGAAGAAAATTATTCTCTATTTATATGTATTTTTAGTTTCGGATAATTACTATATAAATAAATTCATCAACTTTACAATCGTTAAGGGATATTTAGCTAAAGTTATGACTTGTAATGATAAAACTAAAATAAGGTCATGACTTTTCGCATAAATGTAAATACGTTGTGAAAGGATTTCCGAATGGAACAAATCTTCAAGAAAACTGAACCGATTATGGAATATATATTTATTTTAATACAGGGGTTTGCTTTCAAAAAGTGAATGTTTTCTTTATTGCCTCCAATCACGTTCAACAGAAAGATATTTTGAAAATGAAATTTCGGCATTAAACGCTAAATGCTCATGGTTGTTTTGGGGCGCAGTGAACAAGTTGTTAAGGTGGATGCTTTGAAATCTCAATGCGTTTCACGGATTTGGGTTCGACGCCGGTTGTAGTCTTCCACTGGTTGGCTTGTACAAGTGTAAGGAAAAAGTTGTTACGCGATGTTTAACTCCATACTAGTACTCTAAAGGTCACCGTAAGTGCACATGCACTAGTACATTCCTTGCATAAAAACCCCCGCACCAATTGAACTTGTAAAAAATGTCTCGTCGGAGAGAGGTATATAAAAATAGTTTTTTTACATGCATTCAATCTTTAAATACTCAAAACTGTGCAAGAAAATATATTTTATCTTTGGCATTGATTGAAATAATCATTGTTTCAACCTAAAAAAAAATATAGGAAAAATTCGTCTGCATCTCAAAAATATAACATTTCGAGTATAGGATTGTACTCGATAGTTGTAAAAATATTGATTCTATTAACAAAGTATATGTTCGTCCATACTTTCAGCATAATGCATGTTTTACGACTCTACACAACCCTACAACATCTATCTACAAGAATTTATTACCGTAGTTGTGAGAAAAAAACAATAAAATGTAATTAGTGACCATATAAATATGGTTTATACAGTCAGAAAATAGTAAAGTAATTGTAGGATGTCTGTATTAGTTAACAAAGAATGGGATACACTTCACTTCTTAACAAAAGCAGTGGAATGAAGTAATGGTGTTTTACACCCCAGTCAAGATTCTTTCATTTATTTCGAGGCGGTCAGTTCTGGGATAGTGGAGTAAACCGGAGTACCCGGAGAAAACCATCGACCTTCAGCAAGCGAACTGACAAACTTTCTCACACTAGGATCTGTTCCAAGTAGTATTCGAATCCTTGCGGTGAGAGGCGCTGTGATCAGTAAGTGCGCGCTTTAGACCACTCGGCCACCGAAGCCCCTCTTAACATAAGGCTCTGATGGTATACAATGCTTTTGTAAATGAAGTGGAGTGGGGTAATGAAGTTTTACACCCAAGTTAAGGTTCTTTGCCCCATCCAGGGTTCTTTCTCTTGTACTTTTCTTTGTATTTATATCGATGGGTTATTTCACTGATGGTGGAGGAAACTGGAGTTGCCAGAAAAAAAAACACGACAAGCTGACAATCTTAATCACACTCGGATCTGAAAGATCGGGATTCGAACCCTGGAGGTGTGAGGCACGGAAATCCGTAAGTCGTATTTTAATCCTTTCGGCCATGAAGATACATGATTTTTCCATTTCAATTATGATAGGTGGACTATACAGGAACGCTATACGGTAGCCTTGTGAAAATACTATTTGTCTGATAGCAATCTTTTTTTTTCAATTCAAAGTTTAAATTTTGAGATTAAGAAATTTATTTAGCATACTTATATTCTGTAATTTTGTCTTGAAGGGAGATTTTGGTTCAGTAAAAAGTGACAAATATTCCCAGACAAATAAAGAATCTGGAATGTCACCATTATTAGCAATAAATCAGTGTTTTGTTCATTTTGTTTGCCTAATGGCGATTCGTTTTAGCATGGCACTTTTTTCCAGTCGAAACTAAACTATAAATAATGGTTAATATAACTATTTGTATGTGCGGCAGACCCCATAAATGAGCTATATACGGATTTTTGGTCATAATATTGTTCGTCTGAGGAAAATTCTCGTTTATTTGAAAAAAAGACCTAGCTTTCCCCGTCAATTGTTTACCGTACATAGAAACGTTATGAGTTTTTACTGCTGATATTAGGGTTCGTAGATAATAAATGACCCGTTATATTCTCAATTTGGACATGAAACAAAACGCTTATTGCGGTAAATCGCTGAATAATTTGATCATCGGCCTATGTCAAGATTCATAAAACTCGTTGCAAAAAAGCTGTAAAATTGCTGATGCGACGTTAAACAACATTAAAACCAATCACAACTTAATTATTGAAAGAGATTATCAATTTTAATTATTAAGTAATTAAGAGACAGGGACCTCTGAAAATTTAGTTATTTTCGTCGGCTGATCACATTGACTCTGTGAAGTAAAACATTTTTTTTTTAAAAAAAAAAAAACGTGTAAGGGTGCGTTTGAATTGCGTTCTTATAGAGTGATTACTTCCGGTACCGTAGTTATGAGGTTTTTTTCACTTACTTCTGTAATGGTCAACTGTTGATGATATTTGTAATGATATAAATGGTTCATCATGGGTATGATTCTGTAATCTGCAGGATGAATCTGTGTTATCAATGTCAAACGATTTACACTCAAAATTAACTTCTCGAACACAACTCTGGGCACACGCTTCTACCGTCAAATTCTGTAAAACTTTGACTGGTAAACTTGATAATTTCCACCCTGGCACTCGTACGAATAATGTGCGAAAGTTTACAATAGGGGCTGAAAAATAAGAAAATAAAATGTTTTTGAGTTTCCAATAGGAACTGGAGAATAAAAGAACAAATTTTTCAGTTTACAATAGGTGCTGAAAATAGAAGAATAAAATGTATTTTGAATAAATAATCGAAGCAATTAAATAATCACCGAACGGTTTTATTGACAAGGTTACAAACCAAACTAAACACAAGTGACTCTTAAATACTTAATTAGTAGTTTGTGGGTGAGGTAATGTAGTTTAACTACCCCAGGGCAAGATTCTATCATTATTACTTAGTCAGATATGGAATTGTGAAGAAACCTGGAGCGATCGGAGAAAAGTACTGCGGCAATAGAACTGACACAGATTTTCACACCAGGATCTACCCGGTTCGGGTTTTGAGATAGACGGGGAGAGGTGTTAAGCCAGCTCTGTATATATATATATATATCCTTAATATATCAAAAAAAAAAACAAAGTCGACTCCACTGTAATGACATTCCTACCATGAACCTGCCTATGAAACTATGAAACACAGAAAGAAAGTTGTAAATTTATTTATTTGCTTATTTATTTTTTTTTTTTTTTTTTTGAGACGGAATAATATAACAGAATGTATATATCCATTGTTTCCGAATCCATATGCACCTTTACATGTATGCTATATCTTGCTTCTTTTTTGTTTACAATAAATAAAGAAACAATAAAAATTATACCCCCTCTTTCTGGCACGTCGGGTTAACTCGACTCCTTTAAAATACTCTAGAGATAGGTCAAAAGGTATCGCGGTTAAAGATTTTGGAATTGCCGCCATTGTTTACTTTTTTGTCCGACCGGAGGTGTTGTCAAGGACGTTGCTAAGGGGGCGGAGCTAAGTGGATGAAAACTGGATCGGTGTATACACGAAGTTTGAAAAAGCAAAATTAAGCAAGAAACATTCATTAAATGAAAGAAAAATAAGATAAGCTACTAATGTCAACACGGCAAATCGGCCAACGTGCACAGAAAACAACAAATTATAATGTCTAACTTTGAAGGTAAATTGTCGGATTTTTGTCAACATTAATAACGCCTATCATACTCAGGTCTGCAAATCTTGATCCAAAGATCTGCAAATCATGTTCCTAAGATCTGCAAATCTTGATCCTAAGATCTGGATATTTTGTTTCCTCAGATCTGAATATTTCAGCAAAATATTTTTTTCTCTAAATTACGCTTTAATATAAGGCAAAGGGACATGCAACAGGGACACTTTATTTATGCATAAAAATTACTCATTTTTTCGATAAGCTAGAACCACTTTAAACTTGAATTTCCTTTTCATTTACGTAAAAGCACTGAGCAATGAGACAGTTTCTTTTTTCACGGCCTGGTGTGAGTAAATATGACAGAATGATTATTTGGCTTTTAAGACAGAAACTCTGGAAACAACCCTTTAATGGAACTGATGATTGTAAGCACTGAAATATTCATAACTTGTATTGACATCATTAAAGGCGCATCATTCAATTTGATTTATATCTTCTCGTATCAATCAGGCGTGATTTAAATAATTCCTACAGTATTGAAAAATCATTAATGACAGACAATGCCTATAAATAATGAAATCTTAGACTTAAGTAAATTGAATTTTGACTAAAAAGCCTGTAGATGTAATTAAGTTTTTGGTTTTTATCGAAAAATGTGTGTAAAAGTAAAATTAAATTTTATCTGTAATGGATGTAATAAAAGTGCTCCAATAAAGAGAATTTTGTCATTTCTTTCCTTCACTGTGTTGCTCTGTGTTGCTCTGTGTTGTCCTGTGTTGTCCTGTGTTGTACTGTGTTGTCCTGTGTTGTACTGTGTTGTCCTGTGTTGTACTGTGTTGCCCTGCGTTGTCTTGTGTTGTCCTGTGTTGCCCTGCGTTGCCCTATTTTGTCTTGTCGTGACTGTAGTTGTCTTAAATGTTTGGTCCTGTCTCGTATTATCTTGTCCCAATTTTCCCTCTCCTTTGATGTCTTGCTTTGTGTTGTCCTGTCATGTTTTGCCTGCCCTGTGTTGCCCTCTTTTGTTTTGTCTGATTGTGTCTTACAATGCTTGGTCCTTTTCTGTATTGTCTTATTTTTTCTTGTCCAGTCTTGTATTGTATTGTCTAATTAGTCTTGTGTTGTCCTGTTCCCTGTTGTCTTACATTTGTCTGTCTTGTTTATTATTATCATTATTATTATCATATTAATATCATTATCATTATTATTATTATTATTATTATTATTATTATTATTATTATTATTATAATATATATATATATATCTTCCAAATCGATTTATGTAATTGTGTTTAGATAATTTTACTAATTTGATCTTTGATTTCCTAGAACATTAATAAGGTTTTGAGGTTTTGATTTGAACAAAATGGAAAATAGACAATCATTGGTAAGGTGCCGAAATTTAGAGCCCATGACTGTTAAATTGTTGGACTGTATCTGCTTGAGGACAAGCTGTGAATTTGACAAATTCCATAATTCTACACATTTGCTGACTTTTCTGGTGATGTAATAACTATATTGAAGAAACAAACTCTGATATAGTTGTTTTTAAATGGACATTATTTTGATTAAAAACACAAAAATACTAAATAAAAAAGAGATAAGTAATATGATAGAATTTCGTAATAAGAAATTGTCTTTAGAACTCCCAAGTTCTATGTGTATATAACTGTAATATGTGTTTACAGAGTAATTGTCACGTGTTAGATATCCCTGGCAACGTTAATTGAAATTGTACACCTGTCATCTTGCATACGAACATTTTAGATTTATACCTTATACAATCACAAAAAATTCTACCCTTTTTGGCATCATTCAAGACATAAGTTTAAAGTTGCTAATTCGTTGCTATGGAAACAAATATTTGTTTTTATTCAAATCTTGTGCATTTTATCGTACGACGTAATTGCTGTTTTTAAATCATGTGTAATATAAGTAAAATAAAAATCTTTCCATTCCATGAAGACTGTTTATGTCTGATTTAAATTTTATTTAATTTCACGAAATAATTTTGAATAAAATTTTATATTCTGAATTAAAATTATCTATATCTATTCAAATTTGAGAAATTTATTTATTTATTTATTTATTTATTTATTTATTTATTTATTTATTTATTCATTTATTTATTTAAAAAATAGGTATTTTCTGATGGGCATCTTAGGCATGGGAATGTACGATGCCCTTATCGTTAAAGCAATGATCATGATTTGAGCAAAAATAATTATTATTAAAGATACAAAAAACTACGGAAAACTGTAAAATATGTAAGAGGAAAATCCGTTAAAGTTTTGATGAAATAAAGTAATTATTATAAAAACCAATTGGTTTTGTACGTAATTGTACTTATTGAAACTCTCTGAATGAATATGTTACTTAAATATACAGATTAGGTCACGTGAGTCTTGTTTCCAGCAAAATCCACACTGGATCTCTCTCTATAGCGAGTAATAAAACCGTCTTTATTATGATGTAAGCTCAAAAGAAAAAATAATTTAATGTATCATAATGATCTTTTCTGCGATAAGGCAAAATGGATGGAGTTAGCTAACGTGTCAGATCATTTCGATGCCCCAAGTTGGTCATTTTAGAAGGGGATATATCGGTTCTTTAGCAGCAACCTTTGTATAATAACGTTATTTTAACGATAAAGAATTGTCAGTATTGCTAACGGAAATCAAATTAATTTCAAAAATCTTGAATTTAGAAAACATCATCTTTAAATTAATACTCAAGCGAATTAACGTTATTGCAAAAACATTGTACAATATGTATAAGTGATACAGAGAGTTTGTATATATATATATATTTATTTAAGATATTCTTAAAGATGACAACAATAAAGTTTTGTGGAATAAAAATGGCCACAGCTTTATTTATCAAGTTACATTTAACACCAAATACCACTTGCAGCTGTGCCCAAACCCTGCAGGCAAACACGAATGACAGTCGCCCAACATGGGTGCCCTGATCTGTCAACCACAAACCAAGCAACTACCACTGCTTGGTAAACGATCTACCGGAGATGAGCCCAGTAGAAGAACTCCACCCACGGAGAGCACAGGTAGGTATATATATATATATCGTTGTTTAATTTGTTCATAACAATATGGTTTTGCCTCTCGATATAACTATAAACCATATATATATATATATATATATATATATATATATATATATATATATATATATATATATATATATATATATATATAAACTCTAAAACAATGTATACAAGGAACAGTTATGACGTCACAATCTTGTTCTGCACTGTGTAAAAAAAAACAAAACAACGAAAGTAACAACAGAAAATGGCACAAGACAGAAATGGCATAAAAATGGAAAACAATTAAACCCCTTCGTACATAAATAGCTAGGTGTATACTTAAGGGGCATCTAGATGCTCACTTGGGAATGTTCTTAATTGAAGTTTCATAAAGACGTTTTAAATGACTATCTCCAACAAATTTGTTATTGCAATATAACCGTTTCAAAATTTTGGATGCAATGTTCTTGTTAACAAACCTTTTTATAACCAATTCTATTCTTAGAAATTAAATACTTGTTTTAATACCTAGTGGAAGTTTACATGTTTAACTAAATTAGCCAGTTTTGTCAAACTCTTTACTTTGCTTTTGGGATTGTGGATTGGACAAAGACCGGTATGTTTGTGTTTGATTTGCAATCTAATCTATCGCACAATGAAAGATAGCCCATTAGCAGTTGCATCCAAACGAGGAAGGTAAAATTCTGTTTTAAATCCCGATTTTTATATACAGTTTGAATTATGCGACAGGATTCTTGTTGGCTTCGGTCATTGCGAAATACCTTTACTCCAGTAACAACTTGTGTATTTCAATTCAGTTAATGCCACAAACAAAAAACATCTTAATTAACGGCATTTAGACTAACTTGAATAAACAAAGGAGCAAAAAACAACAGGAAGTTTTAATGCAGCGTAACGACTCCTTAAATTTACAACATCATTATTCACCGACTTTCAATTCTAATGTAAATATTGACCTATCCTTTACATAGTCGATATTGACTAACAAAAATAATTATTTCTATTTATTGAAAACTTCATTTTACTAAGAACGTTGTTGTTTACTTACCGACCTTATAAACAAACATTCGTCTTTGACTACAGACCGACAATCCATTGATTGTCATATTATTTGTGTGGGTTTCCCGTTTTATGATCCTGGGTTTTTTTTTCAAACCAATAACTTGACTAATTGATTATCTTAATGGATTTTTTGTTCTTTAACACATTAAATTATGTTTTAAATAAATGGTCCTTATGTTAACGATTGTTGTAAGTATCTTTTTTAAGCTTAATGAATGTGCAAAGAAGAAATTTTTGTTATACGAGTCGGTTTGAATGAAAATAAAAAAGATATTTCTACAGCTGAAACAAGTTGTACTTTGTGAAAGCCAAATTTGCAAAGCGTGGAATGGGTTGTTGTTGCAAGTTGTTTAACAACGCATCAGCAATTTTAAAGCTTTTTACGAAGGACAAGTTTGTGAATGCATGAGATGTTTAAGTTGGTATTTCGGTTTGTCTTTTACCAACGCGCCCTCACAGGACAACTTTTGGAAAGTCCACCGAGTCAGCATACTACTATTTCTTACAATATTGTTATCCTTCGTGAACCAGTCGATATTCTGTACACCTAATGCCGAGCGCAAGGAAATCATATGTATGAACCGGACGGGGTTTAAAACACGGCCTACTGCTCTCGAGGCGAACACAGGGGTTCTCAAGAGTGTAGCGGAGTACAGCGGTGTTGCGTAATGGTGTTTTACAACCCACTCAAGGTTTTCCTATATGTTTTAAGGCGGTCAATCTGAGATTATTAATTTGATAGTTGATAGGAATAGTGTTTAACGCTCCATTCATGCTTTGATCATTGATATCGAGGGGGGTCAATTCTAGAATAGAAAACAGCTGAGTGCCCAGAGAAAACTAACAACAACAGGCCGACGAATTACAATACTCTGTCAAGCTAGGATGAAATCGAGAGGTAATCGAACCTAGGTGGTGAAAGATACTGTGCTGTTTATACCTTTTTAACATCGAGATTCTCAGAGCTCCTGAGACCCACATGACATGATGTGCATGTCATGTCTAAAATCATTTCAAATGCATTTTTGCTTGATTGATTAATTAATTAGAGTTGCGTGAGTGAGTAATGGTGTTTAACGTCCAAGTGAAGAACCATATTTCAGTATTTATATCGGGACGTCACCAGCTGAAGATGAAATGAAAAATAAATGGTTAAGAATTCCTTTGACCATTAAGAAATGTTTGAAATACGTGTCTTTGTTATTTTCATAAAGCTGTTAGTTTTTAAAAATACCTTAATAAGCTTATCAATAATTCTTCAACGTAATGTAATACTTCATTATCAAGAAAATTTAATTGATTTGTAAGAGAAAACATTTATAAATCACTGCTGCTGTTTATAAGTTATTGCATTGTTAAAACACTACAATTACCACAATCGTTATTATCTGCTGAAGAAAAAGATAAAACCTGGTGAAGATGTTCGGCTCTGGTCATAATTTTTTATTTTAAAAATACGTAAAGCACGGCTTTGTTTTACAAATTATAAACCCATTTACATGTAAAATCATATTTTTTTTCTGGGAAAATTCAGACTATAACAATTGAAAAGTACTGCAAATTATTTATTTATTTATTTATTTATTTATTTATTTATTTATTTATTTATTTATTTATTTATTTATTTTATTTTTTATTTATCAACTGATTAAAAAAAAACTAAAATAAACTTATTTATTTATTTATTTATTTATTTATTTATTTATTATATTTTATTTTTATTTTATTCTTTATTTTATTTTATTTATTAACTGATAAAAAAAATAAAATAATTTGTTTATTTATTTATTTATTTCTATTATTTCTAAAATGTTACAAATATAAAATAAAAACTTAGCCATGTTATTGATAACCACTCTGAAATTGATTAGACCCCGCGAAGATAACAATTGCCACCTGGTGAGAGGCACGCCCTCTAGTGCAGGGCGATGTAACAAATATTGCTTATATTAATATCGCCTTCATAATGCTTTAACCATGCGTTATCAAGAGTCATAATAAAGATAATATCGTACTTAAAATTATACATACATAGAACAGGTGTGAAAATGTAAACTTCTAATGGAAAAGTATACAATAAACAGCTGTAGATACTGACTGGGGGGTTGACCAAGGGGGAGAAAATTTCCCACTTTAAGGGTGGCTGTGTGTATTTACCTTTCATAAATACAAGGACCAATAAATTAATTCAAAATTTGAATTTTCCGGTTACCAAAATTAAAGTGGTACTTCAGAAAACAGAAACTTGTCAATGTTAAATGTCATTGTAAATATCAAGTTGTATGGGGTGACTATATCAAACTCTAAACATTTACTAAATTTCTTGCATATTTTCGTGGATAAGTGGTTTTGGACATACATGCAGTTAAATCCACCGGTTTGAAATATTTTCGAAAAACGAGAGATAGCAAGCGTTAGGAATTACGTACTCGGGACCATTAATCATAATTCAAAAAGCAAGTCTTGTCACGTGACCGGCGCGAGTTTTCGATTTTCTGAGCCCGGTCCGAATTGGAACTTCCAGAATTAGAAAACCAAATGACTAACACTGTCTAATGCCTTCTGAATGTTCGATTGGGTAACTTCCATTTTAAGAAGCATTTCTGTCTCTTCTACAAATGGGGCAAATTTCAGAAGAGAAAAACAGTCACGCGCTAAGAAAATGTAGGATTCAGCAGAAAAGCTGTTTAGTACGCATAAAATACTGACCTATTGAAAAGCAGTTAAATGCTGCCTTGTCATTTTCACCAAATGGAGAAAGGCCCATTAAATCTTCTTCAAAACTATTTAAAAGTTTATCAAAAAGCAAAAACTCCTTTACGGAAGTTGCCATTTTTTACATTTTCCCCCTCCCATTTGAAGAGTTTATTCTAAGTCGTTTGAATGGAAAAGGTGGAATTCAATTCCAACACGTGATTTTTCTACTTCTAGAAGTTTCCAAATCGCACCGGGCTCTGGTAAAAGATTAAGAGGCGTGATTAGATACGGCGTCATATGACGTCACAAAACCAATGACGCTCTGGTCCCAGTTTCACAATCATTCACTCAATCAAATGTATACTCAACCCAAATATTCCCAATTTTCTCTCATCAATATTTTAATAATTTTAAGTTTTATGAGATATTTTTGTTAAAAAAAACCTTCACTTAACAATTTCAATATAACATTAGATACTCAATTTAACTGTGTAATGTTTTAAAAATTGACACTGAAATATTCCCTAATTTGAGTTGAGTGTATACTCAATTGAGTGATTGATTATAAAGATTGGCCTTGCGTAACGGACAAAATCGTCTTTTTTCCTTCAGTCACATAACGGAGAAAACTTTAATATCAGGGCACAAAATTAAATATTCAAAAAAAAAAATTTAAAGAAACCGGATTTTAATATCCTTCGGTTAAAGCAGATTTAACAGTAAAAAGTAAACTGTGTCCAATTAACATTTTGTTTCAAACCGGTTCTTAAAGTTACTAAGTTCGCCACATTTTACAAAATGCATTAAAAAAGTGCAGACTTTTTCTGACACAAATATTTAAATTTGCGACAACGTGTTTGTTAATATAACATGCTTATATTAAATCAGCCTGCTAATTACAAATAAACATTGTGTCATGTGCCACTTTTGAATTTTTATAAAATAATACAATTCAAAAGTAGCACATGACACTATACGAGAAAACCCACAATCGCGAGCGACGCAGCGTCTGAGGTCAGGAAACCGTTCACGTGACGTCATTTTCCCAAGTTTTTTATACCTCCACTAATTAAGTTACTTGTGAAATAATTGATAAAATGATTTAAAGATTTTTTTCATGGAAAATTTAGATTTCCGTAGAGGGTACAAATAAAAGTTTTCCAAAAGCTTTTCACTCTTTAACATGTTCAACTGATAGTCCTGTCATATATCATTTTTAATGCATTAAATGATAAAATTGAAAAAAGTATATGACATTTCGATATTCATTATTTTTTGGAAGAAGAGTTAGGTAAACTCCATTGGTTCATGTGTTAGTTGCCTTTTGATAGCTCTAGTGTTTAGTTTTATTCAAAACCGAAATCCTGATTTTTTTCCTAAAAAAAGAATTCGATTCAAACATAGATTTTTAAAATTTTCTTCAAAACTTGATTTTTTTTCTAAAAAAGAAATCGATTAAGACAAAGATTTTTAAATTTTTTTGTTCAATTCAGGTGATTCAGTGAACTTATTTGTACAAACACAATAATACTGTTTGAAATAAAAGACCCCTTCAATAAATGCATGACTACAAATATTTGATCCCCGACAATAACATGAACCCTTTTAAAGCTGCATTAAGGTTATCAATTTTCTGAATTTTTTTTGATTTTCTAAAAATATATTTTTTTTTAAATAGATATCTTCTAACCACGATCCGTGACATTCATTTTCTAAAATTTCATTTCTTTTAGCTGTAAATAAACGGAATCCTCTGACCAGTTGGTCAGAGTTTTACGATGGTAATTATGAGCTTGGAGCATGCGCATGGATCATGTCGGATGTACGGAAAAACCCTAGAACCGAAAGTGAAACATAACAGATTACATTAATTGTCCTTCATTTATATCCGGATGTATTTGAAATGGTGTTTTGTATCCCTTACTAAGTCACAAATGACAAATTCAACGAAGTTCTGTGTTTAATTTATCGTATTTCACCGTTTTGAAAGTTGTGTTTAAATTACCCGGGTTTTTGATGACGTAACCATGTTCTAATATTAGATCCTAAATGCTGCATCTCGATCGGTAAATATTGTGATTTCTGCATTTATTCGAGCTTTTATCGTTGAACCAAATGTAACATTGTTCATTAGGAACATCATTAGTTAGATTAGTACCGTTTTAATTTTTTCTTTGGAAAACTTAATGCAGCTTTAACTAAAGATTAGTATTTTGTCTTTGAAAATTTTAATAAAAGAGAGTGTTATATAACAAAAGATAGTATAAAATTATTGTTTCGATTTCTTTAATTTTAGTAGCATGGCCACGATAAATTGATGTTTAAACATAGCTTTTTGCAGTAATATCATCTAATCATTTTCAATTTATCTTGCCAAAGTACTTCAGATCTTTTTAATTCAATCGCTGCTGTGTATTTTACATTCAGTTAACGGTTACAATTTAAATTTATTTGATATCGCATAAAATTTCATAGAGTCATAAAAATCAAGCATTTAGTCAAAATGATGATATATCCCAGTTTGCAGGTGTTGAACGAACTGCTTAAGTGGAGTGCAATAATACTTCAAATTTATCTTACTAGTAAACACTTGTTCATATTTTAACTTAAATTTCTTCCTTTACAAATAAAAATCAAAGTGAAAATGTTCTTACAATTTAATCAGGTGTTAATACATCCTTATCACGTGTTAAGTGTCAAATCGCGTGTAGTTTTTTAAAACCCTCAAATTACAACAATTTTAACTTTAACTTTCCCTTTCATGTTTAAATATTAAAAAAACATTTAGGAATTTTAGATCAAATTTCAAAAGATGATATACTGGATTATAAAAGAATTTTTTTTGACGATGTATTCGAGATTATGAAGACGTGAACCATTTTCCTCATAGATAGTTTTAACATAAAGATTTCATTATATGTTAAACACAGCATCCTTAAATCGTTGGGTGCAAAAATGTTGAAGTATTAATTTGTAATAACATAGTTTTTATTAAGACTTGGAAAATTGTTTGACGATGTTTATTTGGTTATGAGATTGTTAAAAGTAAAAAAAAAACTGAGACTTAACAATGAAAAAATTAAATATTTATTTATTTATTTATTTATTTATTTATTTATTTATTTATTTATCTATCTATTCATTCATTCATTTTTTATTTTATTATTTTTTGAAATTACAATTATCAAAAACAAATAAATTGATAAATTGCTAAGTCATTAAACCCACGACGAAAATCAATCAGTGACAGGGCGTCAGAGCGTCAACGCGTCAGGGCGCCAACGCGTCAGCGCTTTCATACTACTGTTTCACCGACAAACCGTTATAATGGTGGCATTAGGATAAGATATTATTCAGCTTTAAACCGCCTGTAAGTTCAATTAAACACACATATATTTAAGCTTCTTTAAGCAAAACTTCAAAGTACAACTTAATTCTGTTGGTCTGAAAAACCAAAAAGCAAAATATGCCACAGTTTTGTCTGAAAAAATTTTGTAAAACCAGTGCAAGACTAAATCTCTCACAACAGGAGATTGGACTCGGTTCTTCATTATTCTTCAAAACATGACTCCCTGTTAACAGTTTCTCAACTAACAATTTATCAATAGATAATATTCTGGAAACCATAAAAACATTTCTATTTTAATATTTGATATTAGATAAACATATTTCCACGGCAACCGTTATGTAATAATGCATCATGGGATTTCTTAATTTGAATTATTTTCTCGATTTCAAAGAAAGATAAATAATACAATATTAAGGATGTTCGTTTAAATAGATAATATAAGTAATTATGATCGAGCCTCTGTTTACAATCATGCATAATTTCGTATTAATAAGATCGTATTGACTTCATCGTACCCCGGGGATCAAAATTTTTCCAATATAGCTTATGGCTATACATATCCCAGGTTGATAAAAGTTTCACGTGGTGTCTGAATCATTCAAACTGGAAAATTTACTTGTTGCGACAGAAACAAAGACTATTGTATGAAAACCAAACAAAAACTTCAAATTTATATTATCTTAATAAAATATAGTTCCCGTGATGAATTGAACATAAAATCTCAGTAAGCGATGTCACGTTAAACTCTTTGATGTATTATTCTATGTGAAAAAAAAAATACATAAGCGAATTCAACAGTTTCGCAAGTAATCTTTAGATTATTTTATTTCATCGGACATAAACAGCACAGAAGTAGCTATATGAGTCCGCGAACATGTACTTGTTTTAAAAAGAATAACACTACTTTTTGTCATCTGAAATAGATCTGTAAACGAGAACCACAGGTTGGTCTGTTTCTGGTAGTTTATTTCATCAAAAATAAATAGCACAAAAGTAGCTTTCCGAGTTAATGAACATGTAGATATTTTAAAAGAATACGAGATCGCTACTTTGTCGTCTGAGATAGATTTGTTAACGAGAATGACGGGGATGTCTGTATCTGACCTAATAAAAAAATAATTATTTTTCAATTATAAATCGGTCTAATTTGATAAAATACTATAACCACATCGCTTAGCATTTACTCCAGTGGGTGTCCAAAGTTAGGAGTTTTACATTCAATTTCCACACGTTCTTTTGTTTTGTTTTGATTGGCTAGTTCTGTTTGAATTAAATATGACCACGTGTACATTTGCAAAAAACAAGTCAAAAACAACTGACGTAACATGTGTTTGTACACCTGTTTTGTTTCCATAGCAACGTCGCTATCCTCATCCTTGTTGATATGTCACCTTGGGAACGATTATATCAGCACGTCACCTGACAGGTGTATTGGGTAATTTGTTGATCACACATGGTCAAGAAAGTCCGATAAGACGTCATAGTAATGAATTTCGTTATCACCTGTTCTAATAGTGTTTATTAATGTCTGCTGGTCACACACACACACACACACACACACACAACACACACACACACACACACACACACACACACACACACATTAAAAATTCAGCAATCTATTATTTTCAATTTCAGTAATTTTAATTAATAATTATAAGATAAACGCCTATACTGAGACCACTTTACCATTTAAACTTTGACAATACAATCACACTTCGTTCATCCAATACGGTTACACATATCATATAGTCATGATGCAAAACCCGATGTGAATACACTATTGATGTCAGTTTGTACATTTCACGTCCCCTTATACAAATCTTCCACAAGCGCGTTTCTTTCTTGATTGTCGTTCATTACCAGTGTTTTAACAAGCGATTCTGCTAGGGACATCTAGTTACTCCAGGTGGAAGGTATTAAGCTGTATTGAAAATACCTAACAGCCAACTAGTGGTGAACACCTTCAACCAAACAAGAGCAATTTGAGTAACATTACTGACCGAAATTCTGATCCATTCAGCAATTTTCAGGACCTATTCTTAGTAAAATAATTACTTCTTTCCTATAAACCATGTTTTATAAAGTAACGGGATTAAATGTCGATTTTTCTGATTTCATAGGAAGCCGTAACTAATGAACACATACACAATCTCAATTATTTGTATTTCAAGCAATTATAACCATCAAATAAAACGTATTTAGGAAACACAATATTAATTAACAATTAATTTGCACAATTACAAATTAAGTAACCTGTTAATGCATTTCAATAATTCAAAAACTTCATCAAGCAACTCCAGTTTGTTGAGACATAAAACAAAAAAAAAAATCATTAATAATCAGCAAATATCTCACCTTGGCTGCTAGCGTACAAATTGGCGTATTTTAGATGAAGATTTATATGTATCTTAATATCTCATAAAATGGGATTTTGAGTATGTTTTAACAGTTTTTAATTAGGTCATTTAATCCTTAGTAAGTATTACTTAGTGCCACTTAGACAGACATAAGTACCCTAAGTCACCTTAATGGTACAAGATGATACCAATGATCTGTGTGTTAGACTTCAAGGTTTTCATTGAAATCTACATAACGGGAAATGAATTTTTATGTCACCTCAATAGATGTTGATTTCATTTCCGGATTCAACGTGATCTAACGTGATTTTCATTAAGCATTGCCGTTATATAGACATCGAAGTTGGTTTAAATGTCAATTAATTTGAAGAAACCCTTCTATTATCTTTATTTGAGCGTATTCTATTCGTATAACGTTCTTTGACTGTATTAGAACATATTTTTAAAGTGCAATTTTTTTCCTGAACCAATCAGAAGCAAATACCTTTATTGAACCTATTTGACAAGTCTTTACCTTTTATAGAACACTCTCAATATATCACAGTCCACTGGAAAGACTATGTAATATGACTTTAACCGGGGAAGGTTAGATCAACAGCTAGATAACCTCAAGCGCCACCGGATCAAAGCGTCTCTCGTCGCTTAACTCTTCAACGAATCGTCTAAATGAAAAAAAGTCAGTCTTGCAAGTCAAAGGATACTAGGACGGTGATGAGGTCATTGTTTTTTTCCGATTTGAAAAACTAATCTCTCTCTCTCTCTCTCTCTCTCTCTCTCTCTCTCTCTCTCTCTCTCTCTCTCTCTCTCTCAAAATATCGCGTTAAGCAAAATATAAGCATGCATTGCTGCATTCTTCATCTAGTTCGGAGTGGGCAAGCGAACGACAAAAATATAAAAATAAAAATAACTCTTGTATGGATAAAAAAAGTTTGGGGGATTACTCCTCTAAAATATAACTTATCAATATAACTGCTTTTGTGTGATTTTATTAATAATCCCGTTTTAACAAGACATGAAATGACAGCTCAAACACTGAGGGGTATTAAACTAAGTTAAAATATGCAATAACTACAATGAATACAGTACTAGTGAGTATTGGTTTCCCATAATATACCCGTACATTTATTAGTTGGGTGGAATACATCAGCATAAAGACGTGAATAAAATCTTTATATTTAGAAATCTAGATTAGTTGTAACTGTCGCTGATTAATCGTTCGTAAATTGAATTTATGTAAAATAGAATGGCTTCCATGTAGACTTAAAACTCATTTTAAAGATAAAGAAAAACTTATTTTCCTTTACATACAGCTGGTCAATATGGCTATAAATATAGTGAGTGTTTCTTCCGCCTAGTATAATTCATATAAAGTATTGAAATGGAAAATAAGGTACAACCAAAAAAAAAACAACAACAACAACAACAATAATAATAATAATAATAAAAATAATATAAATTTCAATGATAATAATAATAATAATTTTTAATAATAAATAATAATAATAATAAATTTCAATGATAATAATAATTTTTAATAATAATAATAATAATAATTTTTAATAATAATTAATAATAATAATAATAAAATTAAGAAGGTAAGACAATCCCCCTACATTGAGACAAGCAAATATTAAGCCCCATTTACTGCACGGATGTATAAATATTTGTAGCACACCATCATGGTCCACTTCTACAGTGGATGAGGTGGTTTGATATTTAATAAAGAAAGTTACCAGACAATACGATATTGGTCTGGGGTAGATTAATGAATATATGTTTTTTGGAATAAAACTAAGCAGACAATATGGAAAAGTTTTTGGCAAAATTGGAAACAATTCAAAATCATACGAAGTCGAGTCGTCGTCGTCTTTGTTGTTGTTGTTACTACTGCTGATGTTGTTAATATTATTGTTATTGTTGTTGCTGTTAATATTGTTGTTGTCAATGTAAGTTTGTTGTTGTTTTTGATGCTGCTGCTACTACTGATGTTGTTATAATCATTGTTGTTGCTATTGTAGTTGTTGTTGCTACTGCTGCTGATATTGTTGTTGCTATTTTGTTGTTGTTGTTGCTGTTAAAACTGTTTTCGTTATTGCCGTTGTTGTTGTTGTTCATACTATTGCTGCTGAATCTGCTTCTGTTAGTGATGTTGTTATTGTAAGTTTGTTGTTGTTGTTGTTGTTTTTACTATTGCTGCTGAATCTACGTCTGTTGGTGATGTTGTTATTGTAAGTTGTTGTTGTTGTTGTTGTTATTGTTGTTGTTGTTTTGTATCCATGGTATATCAATAATTCTATACGCTACATCATACAAATGGTCAATATAATCATCCAGACAATATTATGTTTCTTTAATCTTATCCAGAAGCTTGCTTGTAGATAATAAAAAGTTTTGATGTATGATATATTCAGCGTGTTGTTGCATTGTGTAACTGTAATTAAAAATATACCTTCGACCTTTAATGATAAATGCTCTATCCTAGATAACCATGGTGGCTTTTAAAAATAAGATACATTTCTTTAACTTTCTCTAGAAAGTGTACTCAGTTATAATTCAGTGTTTGGACAATGTTACTAAGATTTTCTATGTTAGCCTGCCAATTCAATACCAATATGGACATAACTTAAAATCTCACCGAACTAGACGTGAAGCTTTTACAAAACCTTGAGCACCAAATGAACTTGTTCTGTTAAAAAGGGTTTTTTTTCATTGTTATAACAGAAAATATGTCTTCTCTGAGTGATGCTATCAGTCTGCTTTCTTTGTAAAATATCAATATAAAGTGTCATATTTGAAAAGAAAAGCAGAAGGTATTAATATAGTCGACATTGTAATAATGTAGGACTTCTGTATAAGAAAACAAACAAACTCCCTAAAAATGCCGATGTGTCTGTTGACAGCTTCAGAAATTTGTGCTTAAAATTTGGAAAATGTTTGAGGGGTCAAGACAATAGTGAATAATGTAGACAAAATAGCTCTTCATATTTGGTTTCATTGAAAATGTTCATCTCATTTGTCAATAAAGAAATGATCAGATTAAGATAAATAAATTTAAACGGTATTTGCAAACTTTAATTTATTTATTTATAAGCATGCGTTTTTCAGTAGATAGATAGATAGATAGATAGTCAACTAAAAACTAAGCTTACCTGATGAAACAAGTGAAATGGAAATCAACAGCGCCAATGGTAAAACTCGGTAACTCAATAAACCAAAAATATTTTTTCCCCGCGAAAAACATTGCTTTTCTTTCTGTCAATCAAACACAAATGAAATCTACATCATATGAAATTGACATTTCAAATTCATTTCAAAGTCTGTATTAAAAACTCAAACATCTCTTTCACAATTTATATTAATATTGTGTACTTGAACATGTTTCAAAAACTGTTTAAAATTTTAAAGAAAATCCGGTTTTTTTAAATCCTCACTAATTAACTTAATTACTGAATTAGAAAATTTATAATTCCTTTTGTCATTTTACACAATATAACATACACTAAATGATTATAAGATATATGTGGTGTAGGGTTCCCTTAAATGATAATTCCGCTAGGTATCGGAAACCAATCTCTCACTTACAACCAATAACCAATGATAATGTTCCAGTTTGTGGGAATCTGATCTTCTATATTTTCCGGATGTCGATTTTTATTACATATGCATGATTCTGGCTGCCTGCCTTAAGATGGTGGCCCTGATAAATAAACAGAATTGTTGACACGTTTAAATATCAATAGATTTGTATCAACTCGTCCGGTATTGATTATAATGGATGTGTGTATTAACTTATTTCCTTTTATCAAATAAACAGACTGCAGTCGGATATTAAATAAATTTCTTTATCTAATGATTTATTTAATCTATAATTTTGATCATTGAAATTATTATTGAGTTTCAACAGACTAATTTAATTAATAATTTAAAAATGTTTACACGTCAAATATTGTAAAAAATTGATATACGTTAAAGTTTGTTTATGTTATTGAAAGTTAAAGTTGGGGGATAAGTCACCCAAAACAAACAACTTATTTAGAAACTAAACAAATTAGAAACTAAAAAATGTTTTATTTGTGTCTCAAAATTATCGAACTCTTTTTCAACATTTTCAATTTCATTTTTTATGTGGCGGTATTTTGTAACCATCCGAATTTGTCAAGTTATTTCAATGAAAACTAATCCAACGTTTTGTAACGTGTTACCAAAAAATAATAATAATAATAATAATAATTTTAAAAAATACCAAACAAACAAAAACGTGTTACAATGTTTTTAAATGCTAAATAATGATATCTTTTTTGAATCATTAAATACCCCATTATTAAATTCCAGACAAATGTTCACGTTCTTCCAGTAATTAATAGTATTTTCCTTGATGGGAGCTATGGGTTGTCTAGTGATTTAATTTACGTTCTTACAGATCCGGCATCTCCTATCCACCTAGGTCTGAATCCACATTTTCTAGTTTGAGAAGTATAACAGCCTAGTAACCAGACGTCGCAGGTTCCTCCGGGTACCCCGGTTTTCTCCAGCTACTCAGAAATATTAGTACTGTCATGTACTGATTTTGAATTTCTATTAAGTATAATGCATTCAAAATCAGCACCGGGTACCAAATATCTAACAAAAATACCTGTTTCATTTTGACGTGTTACATTTCGGAAATTCATTCTCCTTCAGTGACACTAGGGGCCGAAAATGTTAAAAGATACCAAACATAAGCCAAACAGTTGAAAATTATTAAATCCAAAGTTTTATTATGTTAATCTAAACCCAGCTAAGGAATGCTTTGCATGAGGGAACAAACCTTTATAGCTTTAAACATGTTGTCATGTGCAAATTTCGAATTTTTACAAAAAGAAATATTCAAAATTTTAAGAAATATTCAAAATTTTGCAGATGACAATTATGACAATGTTTCAAAAATTAAGACGACTGAAAATTTTGCTAAATGGTACATTTTCTGCAAGCACATAGTACTGACTGAATAAGGAATCTCTTAAGCAATCTCTCAGAGAGTTTTTCTCAACCTTGAGCGGGGGGGGGGGGGTAGTAAATATCTAAAATAATAAATAAATAAATGTTTAATTTTGAAGTGCCATAGGTGCACAATTTGGAAAGTCATTCCTGACAAAATAAGTAAGATAAAATTAACAGGGAAGATTAACTTGGTTCATCCATTCTAGTCCGTTATACTTCCAGACATTTCAATTCAGCATCATCGTAAATAATGTTAATGTTACGTGCAGAATTTTGAATTTTTACCAAAAAATATAATTGAAGTTCAGCAAAAAAATTCATTCAATGCTCTTTTGGGTAAAAATTTAAATTCTGCACATGACAATACTGATGAGCTTGTAAATTATGTTTTCTTAACAGACTGTTAGTAATTTTTTGCTTCATTATATATGTACGTGCGGTGGCACAGAGGTGACACAAAACATATTTTAATACCGCGTGCTCGCGCTAAAGCTACATTCAATCCTCACGCGAAAGATATTCCGTGCTCACGCGAAAACTATTCCGTGCTCGCTCGAAAGCTATCCCGTGCTCACACAATAGCTACAACGTGCTTTCATGTGAGCAAGAAGCATAAAAAAAATATTTTTTCGTGGTGTCACCTCTGTGCCGCGGTAGTGTAGCACATTTTAAGACATATTAATACAACATTACCATGTCTGATTACTGTAACAGGATCAGACTAACATCATTGTCTGTACGGTGACTCAGAATTTACTTGGTCCGTTACAAAATAATTTATACATAAAAACGACTAATATAGATACTTATATCTATAACAAACTATATTACTGGTGAGTGCCCAGAGACCCTAAAATAATTAAGGCCTATCGTTACACTTGAACATTTTTATCAACCAGACTTAAAATCTTTTATCAATATTAATTCAAACTCAATGTCTCTGTCATATTATAATTTTTGAATTTTCTTAATTAAATAATCAAAGATTTATAAAATAAAACCTCTTTTTAAAAATATCTTAATTTACACAAAATAAAAATTCAACACAAAATCTTATGAAAAAAAAAACTTTTGATAAAACTTCGTCTGTATATATTTTTTTATTATGAATATTACTATTATTTTGTTTTATTTTATCTTATTTATTATTATTTATTTTTTATCAAATATTTGTGTAATTTGAATATTTTCCGATTTCTTCAACATGATTACAATGACGGGGTCTTTGAATTTCCCTATTTTCCCAAATAGATCAGATCAAAGTTTGCCTATAACATTCTTCATATTTTGATTTCCACAAAGTTCACGATACATTTCCTTATCTTCACACAATGTACTGACGCTGTTGCATTGAGTGACATTTATTTCAGGTAAAATAAGGAAAAAGAGGACATAGATTTCTTATTCCTTTTAAATTAGGAATATGTAGAAAAATTTTTAAACAGTTTGAAAAATTTGGCAAAATAAATGCAGATTAACCATCTCTTGGTTTATGTATTTTATAAGGTTGATTTGATTTGATTTAATTAATGGTGTTTTACGTCCCGATTAAGATTCTTTCACTTATATCGAGGCGGTCAGTTTCTGGGCTGGTGGAGAAAACCTGAGTGCCCATAGATAAACAAAAGACCTTCCGCAAGCAAACTGACAAACTTTCTTACATTAGGAATCGCCCGAGTGGGATTCAAACCTAATTAGCGAAAAGCGCTGTGAATAGTAAGCGCGAGCTTTAACCACCCACTCACCTAAGCCCCCATCATGTTAATGGTAAAATTTGCTGGAAAGTTAAATGCTCATAAGTAAGATTATTTGTCCAAATGTAGAGCATTTTGGATCCGGATTTTCACATTTCAGTTAAAATGAAACTAAATAGGTTCTTATGTCAGCTTATAAATAATTTTTTTTTTCTGAAACTTTTCTGTAATTGAGACATATAAATATTAAGTGTACCGAAAGACCTTAAACCTATACAAATAAAGTCAATATGTAATGAGTTACTTTTCCCTGGTGAACTGTCAATCAAAATTGATATGAAATGTACAAGACGGAAAACAGGATATAAAATTATTCTAGTATCATATTGGGATATTTATTACTGCTGTAGAATGTGTGAGGTGTACTTAACTTTATATATCTCCGATCGGGTTCATAATTTTGGGAATTGTTCAATATTTATGTGTTATTTACATAGAAAACAGCAAGATACGTATACTATCTAATCTCAAATGTATAAGTCTCATGTAGTCTCCCAACAGTCACGAGAACACACACAAACATGAGAGAGAGAGAGAGAGAGAGAGAGAGAGAGAGAGAGAGAGAGAGAGATCTGTTCTGAGGTGGTTTATGTATGCATTGTTTATCTACAAGATGAAAATCTTATTTATATTATGATTTTGAAAACTTATTTAATTGTACACGTATTTCTAAATTATAAGATAAAATAAAATAAAATAAGACAAAAATAAGTAATAAAAAAATAATGTTTAATTAATGCGCAATGATACATTTAATACATCATCCGTTGTAGAAAAAGTTAGCATAATTCTAACAAGCGGTGTCTGAGTAGTACCTCATAGGGGAGGGTCCGGAGTTGAGAGCCGAAGGCACAGATGGCCTAAGGGGGTGTTCAGGGGGTTGCTTACCCAGAAATTGTGAAAAAACGGCGCAAAATCCTGTATTCTGGTACAATCTAAGCTGTATTAAATAAAAATATATCTTTCATTCAGACTGTCAGGCTTCTGGTATATAAGAAAAATGCACAAAAATGATTTATCAGCGACATATAGACGGGGGGGGGGGTAGATCCGCCACTGCTTCAAGTAGTGTTTCAAAGAGAGTATTAATAATTAAAATTTTGAAAATGTTTTAATAAAACAGAAACATAGAAAATATTCCAACTACGTATAAAAAACTAATAATCTCCGGTTTGGTTGGATATGTTCATCTATTTGATTATTGTTCAATCAAACACAAACATACCGGTTTATGTCCAAATCACAATCCCAAAAACAAAATAAAAAATTTCAGTTAAAAACATAAACTTTCCCCAGGGAAGTGAGGCCTGGTGATCAGGTAGGTGAAGTGAGGCCTGGTGATCAGGTAGGTAATCACCTGACATCTAACCAGCTAAACCGCCAAATGCGCCTTCAATCTTTTATGTTAAAGGACGAGTTGGCAATGCGTTTCCTGTTTTGGTATGTGGTAACAAAAAGATGATAACATAGCTAAAAGTTAATGGTAAAGTACGAAGCTTTTTCATTTCTGAAAACGTTATTAATTTGGTATGTAGAAAAAGACGATTAGATTTTTTCTTTCAACAAAAGCAACAATACAAGACATAATTGTTCAGCAGATGTGTTAGGCAACTTAATTTCCTGGCTGTCTGAGTCAACATAATAACTCTACACAGTCAGAGTTTTATAATGGAATATATATATATATATATAGTAATGCATCACTTTGTAATGTAACACACACACGCACACACACACGCACACACACACACACACACACGAGTGCCTCTCAATTCCTAATTTCGAATTCGCTCGGGTAGGTCTTTCGACACTTCGAATGTCGAAGATCAGTAATATTTTTTTGTACTCCGGTTTTCTCCACCATCCTAAGACTGACCACCTTATTATAAGTAAAAATAATTGATGGGGGGGGGGTAAACATCATTACTTCTTCTACTCTCAAACGTTAATTAGCTATGAAATAGATATATTTCCCACAAATTTACCGTCATTAAGCATCTAATTTTACAAAAAAAAAAAAAAGACGAAAACATTTGTCTCGGTGCCACACCAAAATGGATAAAATAATTAGCAGTGCTTATATGTTTTTTATCTTACTGTTCCTGTTTTAGATGTTTATTCGTTAACTTTTTTGTCTTATTCTTTATTGTGTTGGTTCTTGCCATGTACAAGTTTTTCCGTTTAAATCTGTCTATCTTCTTTATCGCTTTTACACTGATGACAGTTGCAATGAAATGCTATTTTATCCAATGAATGGTTGCATGAAATCATTTCGTGATAACCAATGGTAAACATTTCATATCGGTAAACCTTTTCTAATAACACGAGATCGGAAATCTCAACCACCATCGGGCGATCCTCAGTTTATCGTTTAAAAAGATAATAAAAATATTAATATTCTGTAAAAAAAAATTTAAAAACGATTGCTACTTTAACAAACTGCTTTAGTGGATATTTGTAAATATGAGACGAAACATAAACATAACTCTTAAAATCTTAAAACATGTCAGACGCCAGTTATAACAAATACCATAGGGGATATAATTTGTTGTAAAGCGTTACAACTTTGAAAAGATGTTTATTTTATCTTTTAACATCAATTGTTACTTCGACAAGCTGTTTTAATCGTGGATATTTGAGGACTGAACATAAACTGTCTTAAAACAAGTAAAAAAAAAAACAATTTTTATTATTGACTTTGTTTTATATAATTGTACTCGTATGCACTCATGTTTGCTTTCCATTCAAGAAAATCCAAAATAAACAAATTTTGCTAACACGGAAATAAAAATGTTTCTATGGTAACAGACCATGCTTTATATTGATTTATGGCATTTTAAGAGATATATATCTGTATTTTTTGGTTTTATATGTGACCATAATGTATAATTTTTATACAATTTATGTTTCACTTTGAAATATAAAACTTAAATGTAGTCATAAAATAAATATAGCATGTTAGTTTCGTACTCATTGTACACGGTGCTAAGTTTAAGATGAAACAGAAGAGAAGTTTTAGCCCTTTATTTATACAATTATCGAGTATTTATGACAGAGATGGGACTAGAATTATTATATTATACAAGATATAAATACAATAATGAAAGAGAAGGCTATAGTCTAATCATCTTTTGATCATATGATCTGTGTGTAAAGAAATGTCATGTTTTCTTTTAACTTAATAAAGATGTTTACGCGTGATGTCGAGAAAAATGAGATATTTTGTTTACACAATAAAATAGAAAAATAAAAAAGAAAATTCTAGACTGCAGATAGAACTGCCGAGGATACGTCATAATCTTCTATAGATGTCTGTGTGTTTCGACAATTTTATTTTTCAGTGTTTTTTTAAATAATGATACGAGCGTGTCATTTTGCAGAACGTTTAATTTAAGATCGTTTTCACTTACATATTTATATTGTCATTTTAAGGTTGGACAAATATCTCTGCCACTGGATACCATTTTGCTATTCATCCGGAGTTTTCTTTACCTCTGTCACTGGATACCATTTTGCTATTCATCCGAAGTTGTCCATATCTCTGCCACTGGATACCATTTTGCTATTCATCCGGAGTTGTCTTGATATATCTTAATCCTTATTACTTCTTGTTTCTACCGTTTTTCGGGCTATATAAGTAATTTTAAAAACGAACTGTAAATTTGTTGCCTTTATATTCTTTTATAGAAAAATATGCTATGTTGAAAACAATGGCTCATACATTACACGAAGCACATTATAAACAACCAAAGAACTCCTAATCATCATTAGATTTGGGTGTAGTCCTTAAAGCCACCAGTCACGGACTCTTAAGAGAGGTGCTTTATATAAAGATTCATTTTAGTCGAAATATAAAGAAAATAGACCTTAAAACAGGTGGTCTTACTAGCCAGGTGTTGTATATAGAAGTAGTCGCTATAGCAGGTTTTACTGTAAGTTTTGCATGTTAGTAATTACTCGTTGTAGATCATGCTAACTATAAGATGAAACAGAAAGGAGTGTAATATTCATTTATTTATACAAACATAGTTTATTTATGAGAGAGCTGGGATCAAAAATTATTATGTTATACAAAACATTGATAAGATAATGAACGACAAAGTTATAAGCTTATCATCTCCGAATACGACGTTTATAGTAGAGAAATGGTCGGTAAATATTTATTGAATTTCAACAAGTATAAGATCCAATGTTTACTGTTAGCTACTGGTCATCTCTGATTGTAATGGCCAAACTGTAATTGAACACACGTTTTTTCTGTATAAATATGACGATATGCCTTTAGATTTTAAATAACTCTTCAAATCAACCACCTGCCAAGCATGGCTGCGACTGACAATAAAACCAGAAGTATACATGCCGGTAATCTTAATACAACGATGTTCCTTTTTACCTCCAATTTGAAAACTGCCGATATCCCGGAAATTGTCTCTTCCACACCACTAAACATTTACTCCGCTTATAATGACCAAAATGGATCACATACCTGCTATTGGTTGATGTTGATTTTTAGAAGAATTTATCGACACAATTTTAAAATACAACGGATGGAACGCTTTAATAGTACCGTAACCACGATACTGGACATTAGCAACAAAGAATCGAGTTGACTAATGATGTTTAACGCCAAAATCAAATTTCTTTCATTTACACCGAGTCGGACAGTTCTGGGATGTTGGAGGAAACAGGAACGCCTCGGGGAAACCACCTACCTTCGACAAGCGAATTCGAACTTTCTCACAAGAATTTGCCGGGATGGGAATGAAACATAGGCGGTGAGAAGCGCTGTGGTCGGTAATCTCGTGCTTTAGACCACTCGGCCACCGAGATCAAGAAAAGTATGTCTATTATCTAATGTTTCTGGGTTTTATGATCTCTAATTTTATTGTAGATTCTTCTGTAGAACTTACAAAATTACCAATCGAACATCTGCGTAAGGCTTCGCAAAAACTTAGACCAATCGTTATAAAAAAAGAATACATGTATTCGCAAAGATACAAAATGTTTAAAGTACACTTCTACGAGAACACCTAACAAATTATATATGTACATATATATATATATATATATATATATATATATATATATATATATATATATATATATATATATATATATATATATATTCCCCCGTCGTCGTATGTCTAATTGTGTTACTCTGTATGGGGGGACTCCTTTCAAGGCTCCTGTCACAACACAATTCAGCACAACATAATTAACTTCATTATAATTAGTACTATAATTCAATCCTTTTCAGACCTGTCCAGATGACCTAGTCAAGATAGTTTGTTTTCTAAGATTATTGGTGGTTTTTGCTGACTAACTCGGATCGATGACCATTGTAAACAATTTGGAGAACAATCTGATATTTCTATACTCTTATTTTGTGATCTTATCGGTCAAATGAGATAAAATCTTGGAAAAGTGATTTGCATACTGGTATTCGATATCGGATTATTTTGAAGGATAGATTGAAAAGTTATCTCTAAGCTACAACCATAAGGTTCGATATAAAAATTTGAAAAATTATTTCCAATAAATATTTGCCAATTTGTCGCTTAATCAAGCAAGATTGTAATGTTAGTGGAAGATGCAATTGGAATTCCTTTAGCAAAATTATATTTAACCTAAATTCTATAGACAATTTTTTATATGTCGTTTTACAAAGTATTTTTTAAAATCATTTTGTCATTACGTTTTCGTTTAAAAATCAGCTGTTTCTTCCGTTCAACGTCGATAAACTGATGTCTTGTTTATCCGGTTAGAAATAGAAATCACAGATTAACCCCGATGATCACAATCAGCCATTATATTAGTACGCATAGGCTCGATGTTTTACTGGGTATAAGTTTAAAATATCAACTATATTCACCGTATTATTTTGCACAAACATAACCCTTGTTGCGTCATAAACAGCGGCATTGAGTAACAGTGCTCTACTTAGAGTATTCGCTCATCTTTGAGAATGTCAGGTTATGAACATTGGAGAAAACCGGAATGTCGGGAGATAACTAAAGAAATTAGGCAAACGAAATGAACTGTCTTCGGCTAAGCATAGGTATGTTTTAAGTGGGATTCGAACACAGCGCTCCCACATAGTAGATCCTTTGTAAGGATTTTCATCTAAAGAAATTAAACTAACGCTCCCTAGGTCTGTTAAGATGCTTACCGGAAATAATCAACAGCTCCCCTGCTGTTCCTGACCCAGACTGGGAGGTTATAACTTTAGGTTGTTACTTCCTGAAAAATTGTTAAATTATTTTTCAAAATTATAATGAAGACAAAGTCTGGTTAATTTTCCGTGTGATTTGTATTCACTGTTAAACATGATTTAATGATAAGAATATTGATAAATTTATCAAAGTAATAAGGTACCGGAATCGATACGACCTTGAAACATTGTACGGTTTCAGATTTTGCCGATTGTCCGATAGTGTACTGTTTATTATTTTGCTAATTATAATGAACGAGTTAACTGTCTAGATTATATCTAATAGGTCATCAGTACTCAGTAGCGTAGCTTACAATGAGGCAAACGAGACAACTGCCTCAGTAAATATCAGATCGTATTATTTTGTTAAATTTATTACAGAAACACAAAGAAATTAGAAAAGAATAAAAAGAAAAAGTGATTTAAGGTGAACAAGTATAAAATTATGTTTTGTAAA
This sequence comes from Tegillarca granosa, assembly GCA_029721355.1. Lineage (NCBI taxonomy): Eukaryota > Metazoa > Mollusca > Bivalvia > Arcoida > Arcidae > Tegillarca > Tegillarca granosa. The sequence continues at coordinate 1,145,113 of JARBDR010000135.1, forward strand.
AGTTCAGACTTGTTTATTCAAACGGTCATAACAAATAACAAATCAGAATGCACAATTTAACGCCATTTTCTCAATTTTTCCGAGGGGGGCATGCCCCCGAACCCTTATATTTGAAGCTCCTTCGCGCTTTTTCTTTTTTCTCGGTTAAAATGGGTTCCTTTTTACGCCCCGAGTTCTTCCTACTTTCAGGTAAAGTTATGCTCATTGATATACGTTCTGTGTTATTATAAATTTTTCTTGATGGGTTTTAAGGGCAGTTTTGAAGCCGACACTTTTTCTTCAATTTCACGCCAAAACAATATCAATGCCTCTCGTCTATTTTCTTAGTTATTATGCAATTTATCGGTATTTATTGAAAAAAATTAAGAATTGATAAAAAGATGGTTTGTTGGCTAATAGATAAGAGTCAATGATTAGTCTAAACACAAGTTCATGTGCATGCATGTGCTGCGTAAGTGTTTTGCAAATATTATGCATTGCTTTGTCATCATGTGTACTTACACGTATAGCGATCTTTATAGTGCTGGTACACTAGCCTGCAATGTCACAGATAAACATTGCAGACACTACATTAATCTATTATACTGTTACCGCGTCAACAAGAAAAGGCTTATAGGGAATCGTTTCTCCTCGCGATCAACCGGAGACGAATCATAGTGAGGCCGAACGAACGCCTTGGATGTGGAGGCTTATGTTTTTGCCACTGTAACCAATCATGCAATATGAAGCAGGCACATTTTGTTTTGAACTTAATAACAAGTAAGAGATATAATGTCAGCACTAGCATCACGTCTTCAAAATTTAATAGACAAATATCAAAAGATTGTTGACGATTTACGAGGCTGATCTTCCAGTTTTCTTGTGAGGTTATAATGAAAGAATAAAAAAGGGTTCTGAAAAATAAGCTTTGTGGCTAATGAACATCGTCTGGAAAGCATGCATTTAAAATTCTTGACTGTATTTACAACATATATAAGAAGTCTCGGGGCTATCAACTATGATAAAATAAAGCTACAGAAAATTGTTCATTAGAAACAGACAGCCAATGGGTATTTTTACGCAGACAGCATAATATGTGTCATTTCTCAAATTTCTCCAAAAAACTCTTCATTTTATTTTGACCTAGATATAGAAAATATTTAAAGCAGGTGTGTGTACTTTTCAGTGTCCAAAGCAACCAGGAACAGGGCAATCAAAATGACGGAACTAGATAGGGGAAAACGTCAAGGTCACTCGGGTTATGAAGTTACGCTCATTGATGGTACTTATGGTGGACTCTAATTACGTCATATTCGCATAAATATTTTTAATATTTTTATACAAATTTAGCAAATATTTTTTCAGAAGCATTAGAACATAACATAAGCAATGCAAAAAACATGGTGGTAAAATACGATCTGATAAAATATATCTATGGGTGTAACAGGGAGGAAAAAATGCAGGGTCGGACCAGGAATCGAACCCGGGGCTTCACGCACTATAGGCTAGTCATCTAGTAACTGAGCTACCAAGACAACTTCATTCCTCCCTGGTATTCTTGAGTTTCCCATAGTCCTATGAAAAATTTCACTCTCGCATGGATTTTATGTAACCCTCAATCGCCAGTCCACCACTTCCGAGGACCACACTGGCCACCAAACTGTAACAGGAAGTAGAGAAAGTGCAGAGTTCCACTGGTTTCAAACTCGGGACGTTAACGTTTTATAGGTGAGTGCACTAACAACTGAGGTACACAAACCGCTACAAAGGTAATAAAAATCAAACAGAGGCGGCGAGGTGGTCAAGAATTTAGCCTTCGAAATCCAAACGTATCAGAGCTGGGGTTCGGACTCCGGTCGAATGTAAGTGACAGATGTCTTTTCATTCCTTTGGTCTTTACTGGTTGGTTTGGTACCATATCATGAACTGAATGGTCTGTGGCATCACGGGAGTGTATTGGCAGTCTTAAGGGGGCCTGACGTGCACACTAACACACCTACAGATCAAAAATACTTGACCCCCACACATCACATTAACTGGTGTTAAGATTAATCATCGAGACTTATTAAAAAATAAGCGGCATGAACCACACTGCGATACGAATTACACTACGGCATGAGCCACAATATGATACGAAATACACATTGACATGAGCAACAGAGCGATATGAATTACACAACGACATGAAAAACACATCAATATGAACTACACAACGGCATGAGCAACACAGAGATGTGAACTACACAACGGAATGAGCAACACAGTGATATGAACTACACGACGGCATGGGCAACACAGCGATATGAACTACACAACGGCATGAGCAACACAGCGAAATGAACTACACAACGGCATTAGCAACAAAGCGATATGAACTACATTTCGGTATGAGCAACATATCGATGTGAAATACACAGCGGCATTAGCAACACAGCGATATGAACTACACAACGACACTAGAAACACAGCGGTATGAACTACACAACGGCATGAGCAGATCTCGATTTGAACTTCACAGCGGTATGAGACAACAGGGACATGAGACGTACAGTTAAATTACTCTTCACACATCACATGAACTAATATTAATCCTCGAGATCAATAATATCTTTGTCTCGTCACGCATCACTGGAAAATGTTTGATTTGAAAATCCAACCAACTAAAAAATAAAGGCAACAGCAATTAAGTCACCAACAAAAAGCATGTTGACCTGCATGTCGCATAGCGATATGAGCAAAAACAGCGATTTAACTACAAAACGGCATGAGCAACACATCGATAAGAACTGTACAACGGCATGAGCAACACAGCGATAAGAACTGCACAACGGCATAAGCAACACAGCGATAAGAACTGTACAACGGCATGAGCAACACAGCGATAAGAAAACTGCACAACGGCATGAGCAACACAGCGATAAGAACTGCACAACGGCATGAGCAAACACAGCGATAAGAACTGCACAACGGCATGAGCAACACAGCGATAAGAACTGTACAACGGCATGAGCAACACAGCGATAAGAACTGTACAACGGCATGAGCAACACAGCGATAAGAACTGCACAACGGCATGAGCAACACAGCGATAAGAACTGCACAACGGCATGAGCAACACAGCGATAAGAACTGCACAACGGCATGAGCCGCACAAAGATAGGGACTTCACAACGGCAGCCACAAACGATATGAACCAAAGAGAGAATTACTCTCTCTTTCTTTTTTTTTTTCTCTCTCTCTCTCTCTGTATTTCAGTTTGAATTATGACTTTATAAAGCGCATAAATAGCTTGATTGATACGATAATTATTTGACGTAGAGAGATGATATGTTGACATGATAGTGATCCTCTAGGATCGATGGAGGGCTAATTACATATCTCCTGAGTAGTTGTACATCACATGTCTTCTCGTTCTGTAAGTTGATTTATTATCAACCAAGGCCACATAAAACAAATTACTATTTTCTCAGCCAACGTGCCTATAAAGTATATGAAATCTGAGAAATAATTAATGAGTTGTCTACCTTTAATAACTTAAAGTCTCCATGAATGGATTAAACTACACACCAGTCAAGATTCCTTCACGTATCCCGAACCTTTCAGTTCTAGAATGGTGAAAAAACAGAAGTGCTCGGAGAAAAACATCAATCTTCGGCAAGCGAACTGACAAACTTCCCGGACCTTTCCGAGTCGAACCTAGGCTGTAATACGTAAGAGCGTTTGTGATTACTTGGTTATCGAAGCCCCAAACATCGCCGAGTATTGGACTAAATGATCCCAGACAATAATACAGATACAGAAACAGTAATTTAACATTAACCTCTCGATCTCAAAGTCAAATTATTGTTTTTTTTAAACATGGATTCATGTCCAGGCTATAACTTATGACATAGGCACACCATATTTTGCACATGTTAATATTACTATGGGAAATTATATGGTGTATATTTATTGGTTGATATCACTATGGGACATTATATGGTGTATATTTATTGGTTGATATCACTATGGGATATTATATGGTGTATATTTATTGGTTGATATCACTATGGGATATTATATGGTGTATATTTATTGGTTGATATCACTATGGGATATTATATGGTGTATATTTATTGGTTGATATCACTATGGGAAATTATATGGTGTATATTTATTGGTTGATATCACTATGGGACATTATATGGTGTATATTTATTGGTTGATATTACTATGGGATATTATATGGTGTATATTTATTGGTTGATATCACTATGGGAAATTATATGGTGTATATTTATTGGTTGATATCACTATGGGACATTATATGGTGTATATTTATTGGTTGATATCACTATGGGACATTATATGGTGTATATTTATTTGTTGATATCACTATGAGCATTGCATTGTGTATATTTATTAATTGATATCACTTTGGGATATTATATGGTGTATATTTATTGGTTGATATTACTATGGGATATTATATGGTGTATATTTATTGGTTGATATTACTATGGGACATTATATGGTGTATATTTATTGGTTGATATTACTATGGGACATCATATGGTGTATATTTATTGGTTGATATCACTATGGGACATTATATGGTGTATATTTATTGGTTGATATTACTATGGGTTATTATATGGTGTATATTAATTGGTTGATATTACTATGGGTTATTATATGGTGTATATTTATTGGTTGATTTCACTATGGGATATTATATGGTGTATATTTATTGGTTGATATTACTATGGGATATTATATGGTGTATATTTATTGGTTGTTATTACTATGGGATATTATATGGTGTATATTTATTGGTTGATATCACTATGGGATATTATATGGTGTATATTTATTGGTTGATATCACTATGGGATATTATATGGTGTATATTTATTGGTTGATATCACTATGGGACATTATATGGTGTATATTTATTGGTTGATATCACTATGGGATATTATATGGTGTATATTTATTGGTTGATATTACTATGGGATATTATATGGTGTATATTTATTGGTTGATATCACTATGGGATATTATATGGTGTATATTTATTGGTTGATATCACTATGGGATATTATATGATGTATATTTATTGGTTGATATCACTATGGGATATTATATGGTGTATATTTATTGGTTGATATCACTATGGGACATTATATGGTGTATATTTATTGGTTGATATCACTATGGGATATTATATGGTGTATATTTATTGGTTGATATCACTATGGGACATTATATGGTGTATATTTATTGGTTGATATCACTATGGGACATTATATGGTGTATATTTATTGGTTGAATAACTATGGGACATTATATGGTGTATATTTATTGGTTGATATCACTATGGGATATTATATGGTGTATATTTATTGGTTGATATCACTATGGGATATTATATGGTGTATATTTATTGGTTGATATCACTATGGGATATTATATGGTGTATATTTATTGGTTGATATCACTATGGGATATTATATGGTGTATATTTATTGGTTGATATCACTATGGGATATTATATGGTGTATATTTATTGTCTCTTTATTACCTTGACCTTTGACAAAGTCAAATTACAGGGTTTAACATAGAAATGGTTTTTCGATCATACATGTATGTATAACCTTCAGTCACTCAAGTCACTATATAAATATATGTGTGTCGGGGAAGTATTTTTTTGTAAGTTTTACTCACTGTAGTTTAATTTTTGTTGGATTTTCATAGTCGAAGATTGTCTAGTTTTTCGAATCTCTCTCGGGACTTGAAAATATTCAGCGTCCAGCAAAATGGGAAATGTAAAAAAGTGTGTAATTACTATTGTAGTCTTTTAAATGAGGCTCCAATCCGAGAAACCGTTTTCCAGAAAACTCTTAGACACCTATGTAGACGTCAAAAAAGCAGGTCCCATAAGACACATACAACTAGACGCAATTAAACAGTCTGAACAAGGAGAACGAACAAAAATGTTCCGCTCTTAATCGATTTTACAGAGAAGATAACAGTGGTAATCTACGACTGGATTGGAGTGTCCCAAAGAAAACCACCGACCTACAACATGCGAACTAACATTCTTCCTCACTCTTAGATCTCTATTGAGTGGTAATCGAACCTAGGCTATGAGATGAATTGTGATCCGTTAACGCGCGCTTTAACCAACTCTGATACCGAAGCATTCTGTAATTTTCAATATTTTAGGACAGTTTGCAAGAACTCCAAAATGAGTTAATTTAACCGCCTTTGTTGTGATTTTGTGACACTTTAAGATATTGGCTGAAGGAACCAACAAATAATTTCAGAATGTCGAGTGTATGAAGTAATAAACAGTGACAAACCCTGACCTCACAACACATTAAAAAGGACATGACCGTTTGTAAATGAAAAATAAAAATGTTTTATTTGAAAATAACTGAAAATGGCTAAATCTCATTCAATAAGAATATTAGTGTAATTGGAATTTAAGGTTTTTGATTGACGTGCTTTGGTTTGAGTGACAGTTTAACTAAAGTATTATTAGTTCAAGTCCTTGCATACAGGCAACAAAATGTCAAAGTGCACTTAAATATTAATAGTAGCAAGTCAAATATGATGAATTTGGATTTAACATTAAAACGAAGAATAAATTCGCTTTGTCTGATTGTCCTAGCGGCCGTGATCAAATGAAATATACTAAGTAATATTATCAAAGGCGGCGGGTCAGTTTGACTGAAGCTTGGACGCATCTCGCTTTAAATAAAACCGTTCCAATTATATAGACAATATACATGTATCTGATTAATCGAGTTTCCAGAATTAGATTTTGACAAGATCTGCCCCAAGAATGCTTTTCAAACTTTTAATTATTTTGTTATTCTCATTATTCAAAAATTAGTAATAATTTATAATACCTCGGAGAAGTTGTCTTCTAATGTGTCTGAGGTCCGTCTAGGTGTAAAAGTGTAATACCATTTATGAAATTAGATTCCGTCTGATCGTTATTTCGAGAGTAGAAGATTAAACTATTTATCAGTATCATATCCATCATTTCTACCTCAGCAACCACTACGGTAGTTCAGTTGGTAAAGTGCTGGCTTCGTTTGTGGGAAGTCGGGATTCAGACCCGGCGGTTCTGACCAAGACTTGAAAATTGATAGTGACTGTTCTTTCGCAAAGCAATCCTCATAAGGAAATGAAAGTCACGGGGTTTTAAAAACCGATGTCCCGTGTCGCTGTAGGTTTGGCATGTAAAAGAACCCTCCCTCCACAATTGCCCTAAGCGCATTGTAAAGATGAAAACTTCTGCCACTTCCCCTATAGCTGGTAACGTCTCGATATAAGTGAAATACTCTTGACTGGGACGTTAAATACCATTAATCCAATCAAATTTTCCACAGCAGAGATTTTAATAAAACGGGGAGCAAGTGGACTAAATCTCGCGCTAACAGATCACAGCGTCTCGGGATGTATTGGAGTAAAATGTTGGTCAGTTCGCTTGCCCGCTATTCTTTCCCGTGAAGTTTGGTTTCCTTAATTATTCCAGATTTTCTCCATAAAAGCGAAAGAAACATGGGTAGAAAAATATTACTCCACTCGACTTAAAAAAACTGTCATACTAACTGCTGTCGTGTAACAAATTGTGGCTATATTTTTAAAAAATCGGGGTTTTAGAAAATCGTCGTTTTAGAAAAACATTATGCCTTGAAAACCACTTGGTTTTAATATTTTAATGACCGACCCGATGAACATTTCCAATAAACCAGAGATAGTTAAAAGGTTTGGTTCTGGAACAGGTAACATAAGCTACGATTATTGCCAGGGGTTCTAATAATTGGTTTTTAAGTGTAATTAAAGACCTCGTAAGCGTGTCCAAAAATAATCTTTCTAAAGTTAAATATTGAGATAATTGTCACTAATACCAAACAAAGATACATGAAGGTAACATCAGGGGCATGCGTTTAAAATACCCTGTAATGATAGCAAGGAAGACATGTAGGCAGAGTTGCTGCAAATGTAATATTTTTTGTGGATTGAGACAGGAGTAATAATGTATAATGTCTCAGTCAAGATTTTTTTTCTCGATTTGAGGCGGTCAGTCCCGGGATGTTTAAGGAAACCGGAGTGTCCGGAGAAAAAACAACGACTTTTGTCAAGCGAACTGATACACCTTCTCACACTCAGATCACAATGAAGTTGAATTCGAACCAAGATGGTGAGAGACGCTGTCATCAGTAAGTACACGCTTTAGGTCGACCACTCGGCCCCCGGAAATAAGTTCTTTGTGTTTTATCTATGGTATGATGATTAAGTTTTATTTATTTATTTATTTATTTATTTATTTATTTATTTATTTATTCATCTATTTTTTTATTGTTATTTTTTTTTTAATTTTTATTTTTTGCAACTTTGAATGTGTCTAAAACGTTCTTTAATTGTTTATTGTTTAAACAATATATTTACCACTGCTGAAAAAGTCAACTTTTACAATAATAATTCTGTCATGTGCTGATTTTGAATTTCTCTTAAGATAATGCATTAAAAATCAGCACATGATTTTGAATGATCTGTTTTAAGAGAAATTCAAAATCGGCACTTGGCAATTCAGATGAGTGGTTTTTATATAATTATAAGTTATATATGGCCGACAACCTTCACTGACTCGCAGATAATTGCTTTAAGATTTCAATTATTTCTATAATTACAAATAGATGTATTCTATTAGGAGACAAATTTTGACAAATTTCCATTACTGTCAAATGTTGGCTTAATTTAATGCATCCGTAGACTCACCGAATGATTGACAAGTGAAACATGCTTAATGAAAAGCTTGTGTCGGACTAAGATGGCTTCCAGGAACATGACATGAAATAAACACGGGTCCCTGTAACGGTCATCTGAGGACATTAGCATATATATAAATTATTTACAAATCTAGGAGTAATGATGTTTTAACGTCCCAGTCAAGAATGTTTCACTTATATCGAGACGTCACCAGCTATAGGCTATAGGAAAATTTTGCCTGTGCGTTGCGCTGTTGGCATTATACAGCAGGTTCTTTATCGTGCCACGCCTGCCATTACACGGGACCTCATTTATTTAAAGTTCCCATCCGAAAGAACCGTGACTTTCATTTCGTAATGCCGAGTGCTTGGCAAAAGAACAACCACTACCCACTTTCAAGTCTTGGGTCAGACCCGGCCGGGTTTCGAACCAACGACCTTTCAATTACGGACCGAGCACTCTACCAACTGAGCTACCGCGGGTACAAATCCAGGCCTTTTATTTTGTGAATGTTCGTTTTCAAGATTTTTTTATGTAATTAAGGTTATTGTAATCGACTTAAAAACACATGGTAGCGCTTCATTCAACAAAAAAAAAAAAAAAACATGTATTACATTTCAAACTTCTTCCCTATTTTTTTTTCTTTGTTTACAATGGTTGCAACGTCACATCTATTCGTAACGAGATCATTTAATTTATCCCCAAACTAAGAACAAGTTCGTGTAGTGAGACAGGTCAGTGGGTAAAATACGCTGTCGTTTATTAACGCACACTCGGGATCGGTAAGTTATGTTGTTTCACGTTGCATCAGCGATTTTCGATAGCAATTGGCGCCGAAGCAAGATTATTAATCTATATTATTTAATATAAAACAAATTCATGTGCATGTGTGTAATACTTATGTGTGTATTTATGGCCTGCCTGTGTTTTGCTCGCACTTTTGGGTAAGTTGCTAGGTCACCGAGTCCGAGATAAGCCTACCACTCCTCTGGTAGGGATTTGATCCTACGACCTCCCGCTTTCATTTCTGTTATGACAGGAGAGGTTTTTCTATAAGAAGTTTGGAGAATTGCTCACGTGACGAAAAACAACAATGCGCAACCAATCATTAAAACTTACCTCCCCTGTTTAGGTTATTGAATTATTTTTTTAATTATATATACGCACATAAAGTAAAGATATTATTCGTCCAATCAGTAAAAATTGTCTCCCCTGTTTAGCACAATTAATTATTTTCTACAATTGTACTCAAATTAAGTAATAATTTAAAAAATAATTTTTGACTATACATAGTGTTATTTAAAAAAACAGAAAATATTTTTTTAATTAATTTCATTAGAGAGAAACTTCTTTTTCTTTTCCTTTTGCAAAAAGTAAAATACATTACGTCAAGAGCCTTAGTATTGATAATATCTTATTCTTGAATTTATGTTTCAATAACAACACTATCTATCGACCTTTGAACTTTTAGAATTATATATCAAAATGATAATTCTGAATTGCCTGTTCCAAACGGAACAAACGGCATTATATTAAAACTATGAATCTGCCATCTCTTCCTATATTGTTTTGCGGAAACGGTTTCTAAATGTAGGCATTCGTTTGCTTTCTTTCTTTTCTTCACAACTAAATCAGTAAAACGACGTGTACTCATCGCACTGATACAATTCTTTTGCCAAGTTAATATATCTGTTACAATGTTGAACATGATTTCTCTCGAGTGTTCAGGACTGTAACTGAACATGTGTACAAGACATGAGACAAGATGGAGGTCGTGGTAAGATTTCCACAGTGTCCATACAGTAACAGTTCAGTCTGTTGAGGAATAACAGATAGTTTGGCTATATATCTGGCAAGACATAATTATTTGGGGTTGGCTGGGAATGTCCAAATTTCTAAAATTGTCAAATTTATAAGGGTTTATGATAAAGTCACTATTAGTATCAGAGTTTACACGTTCAGATTTCCGATTCATTTGTTGAGAGTCTTTTTTATCAGTTGTTTCCATTTTGACGATGATAAGTAATATTAGTTGTCACCCTCCAAAGAAAATTCTCACATAACTTACTAGGGTTCATGGAACTATGTTCGTAAATCTGCCGGGGTACATAAACTCGTGCGACATTTAGCGGCATAAGGGAAGTAACTCTTACATGTTACTCTTGCGAGGTAGCCCAAGCATATGGCGAAGGCAAGGTTAGCAAGTCACATAGAAAACAAATTGAAGTTAAAAGAGCCAAACCAGTGTCATCAAATACCAATAAAAGTAATCGATCGGCAGCAAAAACTTTCAGGGAGTTTTTGTATGAAAAAATCAGGATGTTGGATACATTAAATGTTAGTAAAATGATTGTTTTATTTATTTTTTTTCACTGGTAGTTTATTTTTGCTTTGAAGGGTGACAAATACGTTATACGGGTATTTGGCAAGGTTTATGGAGCCGTGTAACCTGCCAAACACATGTATAATAACCAGTAATTATATAATATTCCAAGTATTGATGTAGGGAATACTCTCGTAATATATATTTGATATCTGGTTTGAAGCTCAAAGATTCTTTTGTTTTTCTGACGGTTAAAGTTTTTGATTCTGTTATCAAAAAGGCTTTTAACTGTAGTATCCTTCGTCAAGACGACTCAATTTGTTGAAGAATATCTGTTTCTGTTTTTCTATTTCTACCGTGATTGTAGATAGACCGAGCGATGTCTATTCTGGATTGTGTAGGAAATCCTTGAATTTGTTTGACAATTTTTTTTTTTTTTTTTTTTTTTTTTTTTTTTTTTTTTTTTTTTTTTGAATCAATCAATATAATCTAGTTCCTTTACCGTGAGATTATTCCACAATTCAGCGCCGTATAAGGTACATGGAATCAATATATTTTATATAGATCTGTTGCATTTAGTAGGTAAATGTCATTAATAATATAAACGACAAAAATGGTGTTTTTTCCCTTTAGTATAAACTGTTCTATTTATAGACGTTCTGGGAATTGGACCGTGTAAAATTCCGGAAGTGCTTATGGGTGTCAAAAACCGGGATTATGTTGTTTCTTATTTTCCAGTTACGTGAGTGACTTAATATCAGTACACATGATTTATTACAGTTAAATTTAAAACGCCATTAAGAAGCATGTATCCATGTCGTCCGTTTGTATATTCCGTTCGTTTTGTTTTATGTTCAAGTTTGGATGCTCTTGGACTGTCATATGTTATAAATCTCTCTGTGTGTCTTTAAACAGGGTGCTTTTGACATGCTAGCTCCACAGACAAGCAAGCCACTCCAATGACTGGGGTTTGAACCCGCGACCCCTATCGCTTTCAATCTGTTTTGACAAAAGAGGTTTTTCTATAAGGTTTGAAAATTGCTCATGTGACGTAAAACAACGATGCACAACTGATAATTAAAACTTACCTCCCCTGTTTAGGTTATTTGAATTATTTTGTTTTTATTTATACACACAATAAGTTATGATTTGAAAAATAAATTTAATTTCTATATTATTATTTAACAATTCAAAAATGCTACTTTTTATTAATGTTAAAGAGAATTCTAATTTCTATTCTTTTAGAAAAACTATAATTAAAAAATGCACCACTCCCCTTAGTATTGTTAATATCAAGTTCTATAAGTCATATTCAGTAACTTTATTTAGTATTATTCATCACAATGATAATTTTGGAATGCCTGTGTTCTAAACGGAACAAACGGCATTATATTGTATCTAAGGGAGAGTTCTGTCATGACAACAATGATTTCTTACCCCGACACAAATATGAAAACGCTGTGCATCTGTCGTGTACTCTTTGCATCCGTGTTTCATACACTCTATTAATCCGTTGTGATTAAACTGAAAAGAATTTTTAGCTGTGCCCAAACTTACCTCCCCTGATTAAGATATTTAATTTTTTTTCTATAATTATACTAAAATTGAATTTATAATTTTAAAAAATAAATTTAACTATATATATTTCCAATAAAAAAAAACAAAAATGTGATTTTCCTTATTGATATCAGATAAAAAAAATTTTTTTCTTTTGTAAAAATGAATTAATTACGTGAAACGACTTGGAATTGTTATTATTATGTTCTATAAATTTAATTCTATAAGAGTTATGGTAAATTTTTGAACAATCAGATTTTATAAAAATTAAAATTTTGACAACATGCCTGTTCCGAACGGAACAAACGGCATTATATATTAACTGACACATTATTCGCTGATCTCTATTCGGTTTGGTTTCTCTCCCTGAAACGGATTTTACATGCATGTATATTTGTGCACATCGTTCATTTGTATATTCTGTCGTGTGTGTGTGTGTGTGTGTGTGTGTGTGTGTGCGCGCGCGCGCTTTAGGATGCATATACTCTCTCTCTCTCTCTCTCTCTCTCTCTCTCTCTCTCTCTCTCTCTCTCTCTCTCTCTCTCTCCCTTCTTTACCCTGGGTGATTTCAACGTGCTAGCACAGACAAAAATACAACTCCTTGGCTGGGGTTTGAACCCACGACCTCCCGCTTTCATTTCTGTTTTGACAGAACGGGTTTTCTCTTAAAAGTGTGAAAAATTGACCTTGTGACGTAAAACAACAATGCATGACCAAGTCATTAAAGATTATCTCCCCTGCTTAGGATAAATAATTTTTTTCTGCAATTATGCCCAAATTAAGTAATAATTTGTGAAATAATTTGAACTGTTATATATTGTTATTCAAAAATACACAATTTTTAAAATTTATTTTATTAGATAGAAAATTATTATTTCTTTTCTGATGTAAAAACTTATTAAATAACACCAAACGCCTTAGTTTTATCAATAACCTGTTCTATAACCCTTTATTCAACAACTTCATCAGCTATCGACCTTTGAACTTGAAGAATCAAATATCAAAATGATAATTCAGACTGCCTGTTCCAGACGGAACAAATGGCATTATGTTGTAAGTAAGGTAGTTTTCTTTAACTTTAGTTTTCTTTACCGTTATTTGGGTTTATGCAGGTCTTTGATTTTTATATTCCATTCTTTTTTGTTGTAGGTTCTTGGATAAATTGGAAAGTTTTGTGTTAATTTTTGTAATACTGTAAGACAACTCTCTCTCTCTCTCTCTCTCTCTCTCTCTCTCTCTCTCTCTCTCTCTCTCCTTACCCAGGGCATGTAGGAGATCAAGGGTTCAAAACCTGGCAAGGTCTGACCAGAACTTGAAAGTTGGTACTGATTGTTCTTTCGCAAAGCACTCGGCATTTGGAAATGCAAGGCACGGAGTCCTTTGGATGAGACCTTAAAAACCGATGTCCTCGTGTCACGGCAGGTGTGGCACGTTAAAGAACCCTCCCTGCACATTGCCCTATAGAAACTGCAAAGGTCGTAATTTCTGTCTCTTCACCTATAGCCGGTGACATCTCGATATAAGTGAAATATTCTTGACTGGGACGTAAAACTCTGAACATGAGCGGTAGGCAAGGACGCAATATCTCAATTCTTATGTATCACCTGGCCAGGGTTCGAATCTTGATCCTCGGCTCTATATATAGGCGGACGCTCTACCACTGAGTGTTCACCTCATTAAGTGGGCTAAGTAACTGTGGAAGGTCACGGTGCAAAGCTTTTCATAGAAATATTTTATGTGCAGAGGTTTCCCAGCGCAGTCAGTATGGAAGTTCATGACAACATTGGGGATGGTTTCAACAGTACGTAAAACTGCTGTAAGACAACTAGCAGAGGTAGTAGAGAAGTCTTCATGCTGGGTATGACATAGACGAGATGAACCGAATTGGACGCCTGGAAGCGAGTAGTGGTTGGCCACCACTGCTGACCCACCAGCTGGAGGATGTCATGGTTAAGGTCGAAACATCCGAGGAAAGTTGGATACCATCTGAAGAAAATTCCAGGCAGAGAGTAGAGCAGCATCATCCAGGCATGAACAGTATGCCGGGACTTTAAAGCAGGATACCACCATCTGTAAGTGTATTTATTTATTTACTTGTGTTAGAAGTTGACGATGTAATTTGCACAAATCTTGGCAATGGGGCACCAAATAGGAAATTGAGCACTATTTATTCAAAGGGGCCTCGATGGCCGGGTAATCAAAAGCCCGCGCTTACGGATCACAGCGCCACTCAACACCTGGGTTTGAATTCCCACTCGGGACAGATACTAGTGTGAGAAAGTTTGTCAGTTCGCTTGCCGAAGGTCGGTGGTTTTCTCCGGGCACTCCGGTTTCCTCCATCATCCCAGAACTGACAGCTTCGAAATAAGTGAAAGAATCTTGACTGGGGCGTAAAACACCATTACTCCACTCCACTCCTATTTATTCAAAATTTCTGCAGCCAAAACGAATCTTGGTATCCTATCACAATTTGATGTAGATATTTGTTTTTAACTTCCTGTAATTTAAAAAAATTACAAATTAATTAAATTGCCCACAAAGAAAATCATTTCATGTATAACATGATTGAATCATGCAAACCTTATATTGGTGCGTTGGTTGGTTAAAAATGTTGTATAACGTTGCCTCAGCCATTCAAGTTTCATAATTTCGCGACGAAAAAGGTCAAGTAATCTCTGAAAATTAATGTAGGAATGGGTTTGTGTACGCGTGTGATGTGTGAGTGAGCTCCCTTATACTAGCACACGCTATATAAAGGAAATATCTATTAAAGTGTTAGCTCTCTGAGTCAGTATGCCGCAGACAAGCATCAAACTCCCAAGTCACATTATCTTAGCACCAGTTTGTACTGGCGAGGAAGTAGTATCTCAAGTTTAAAGGTCTTGTGCATGATCCTACTGGGGTTCGAACCTCCTGCTCTCGAGGTGGGCGCTCTTTTACTGAGTCATGGCGGGGGTCTGTACCATCAGTGTGTCACAAATATGCAATAGTAGAAAACCTTAGGAAATGTGACAAGGTAATATTATTCTAAGAGAGATAACTCTTGTTATCAATGAAACATGAAGCTTTTTTTACCACAGATATTCAAAAATTGCCCATTTTGAGCAATAATAATTTATTAACAGTGCGATAACAACACAAGTTTTTTTTCTAATTTTAACACAAAATAGAAAGTGACATTCCTCTTACAAAAATCTAGTGTAATGCAATGCAAATTTTATACAAAGGTCGTAACCGCCAAACATTTGTCATGGTTGGATTGAATAATGAATGTTGATTTATGGCCCGTCAAGATTCACTTATCATGCTTATATACAGGCGTTAATTCTGGGATGATAAAGGAAACAGGAGTTCCGAGAGAAATCCAGTGACTTCGGCAAGCCAACTGACACACTTTCTCACACTAGAATCTGTTATTGTGGGTTTCGAACCTCGGTGATGATCCTTTAGTGTTGGCCATCAAAAATGAAATGAATGAAATATTCAAAAATTGATATGTCAGAGGTATTAGGATGTATATGTCTTTTAGTCTATAATCACACTAATTAACATTTACTCAATTTGCTGTCGGCGTTTTATTTCTATCTGTTTTAGAGGCAAATTGTGCTTATCTGTCTTATTCAAACTGGTTGTTTATATCGTTACCTGTATTGTGTTTTTGGTGGTGTTGGATGTTGCCTGTTGTCTTTCAGTTGCATTTTTAATGCTTCCTAGACTTAATTAATTTGAAGTTTGTAGCTACA
Source organism: Tegillarca granosa (assembly GCA_029721355.1). Classification (NCBI taxonomy): domain Eukaryota; kingdom Metazoa; phylum Mollusca; class Bivalvia; order Arcoida; family Arcidae; genus Tegillarca; species Tegillarca granosa. The sequence continues at coordinate 1,161,481 of JARBDR010000135.1, forward strand.
CAGTTATCATGTATTTTAGCACTGTACACTGTCTGTCGTTAACAAGCAATAACTCATTTTTACTTGTTTTAAACATCCGGAGCACCTGCTTCACATTTTAAATGCATGAAATTTATTGATTCCACTTTTTCCTTTATTTATACAAATTCTAATTCGTTATTCATTTTGGTCAGTCTTTATACAGACGCCATTTTCCAAGTTTTTTCTTCAAAAGTTATCTTTCAAAGATGTTTTGCTTGTTAAAAAGAATAAAGTAACGCTTGTGTGTTCACATGGCACACTCAGACCCAAGTCAATCATTTTCCAACTAAGGGGTCTCGGTGGACCGACAAGTCACTGCGCCTCTTATCTCTCACATACAACTTTTATTTTGGACCATCTCATTATAAGTGAAGGAATCTTCAATGAGGCCAAAACAATAACTCCATCTTTTCAATTTATTCTGGCCAATTTTTGCAATATTTTGTTGCAATAAAAAAAAAAAAACTTAAAAGAAACAATTTAAAAATGTATCAGATTTAAGTTACAACAGATCTTCATTTAATGAAATGTTTGTGTAACTGCAACTGTTACAAGATTTTCGGACATCAAGGAGTCTGTAAAATAAAACAACTGAAGTCAGTTTATCCTTAAATATTTATTTTAATGATCTTTGTTATAATACAATAGTTACTGTGCGTTATATAGTTAACAGATGTAGAAACAAAATGATAAAATTCGATACTTAACTGAAATATGCCATTATTTAAATAATACATGAAATAATGTTATGATGATGATGATGACGACGGCAATAATAATTCTGATGATGATGCAAAAATAATAAACTTCTAATTCAGCATTATTCTAATTATATAAAATAATAATGATGATGATGGTGTTGGTGGTGGCAATGATGATAATCATGATTACAATGACAATGATGAATTAGTAAAATGATGTTAAAAACACAATACACATAAACTGAATTTTTAAAACAAAAAAATTAACAGTATAATTTATTAGGATGTTCAGAAAACTTAAACTTTCTTACCTTCTTACACAGGAGAGTTCATCAATACTTCAACTACATGTACATGTACATAAAATTTTGTAAGAATATCTAAATCAGTTCAAACTTAATCAATACAAATGGATGGATATTTGAACTGTGATAATGTACCCAGTGGCCTTAATGTAAGTATTATTTTGTGATAAGATTTCATTTTTTTACCTTTTAACTTCAACTTTATTCATGTTTTAAAATTGCAAATGCAATTTTATTAAAACTATTCTGTGATTATTAAGAAACTATTTAAAAAGTTTCTGTTTTTTAAAATAAAAAAGGGGAAAAAAGCATTTTCTATCACCTATAAGAAATGTACTTCAAATCCTGATATTAAATAGCCAAACTATAAAAGTAATAATAATAATAATAATAACCCAAAATTCTTGATAACCCTGTCTGTGTTAATAATTTACATGAGGAGGTGTACAAGTTGTAAGACGCCATCATTAGTTATGAGAGTTTTGAGCTGTTTTTATGCAAAAACAATTTGTCACATAAAAAACAAGAACAATATTGTACATGTATATATATATATATGACAACTGACATTTACAGAAATAATATACTTATTCTGTCAAAAACATTTACAGAAATAATATACTTGTTGCATTAAAATATTCTGTCAAAAACATTTACAGAAATAATATACTTGTTGCATTAAAATATTCTTTTGAAAAATGATAAGTTTGTATTATAAGCTTGCTTGTTTAAATAACCAATTTATATGTACAAAATAAGGTTTCCATGGTAACCAAATGAAAAAAATAGGCAAAGATAAATTTTAAAAAATCCCTGTAAATTTAACCAAATTTTCTGTATTTCCTAAAAAGTTATATATTGTTAACCCTGTCAACCCTTTATATGCAATAGTACAGTCCAATATATTAGACAGTTCTTGTAAATTGGTGTTTATTTAGGCAATCAAAAAAAAAAAAAAAAAAAAAGAAATGAAAAGGAAAAAAAAAAAAAAGAAAAGAAACCTCAAAATGAGTGACAGTTAAGGTGTTTAACATCCCAGTCAAGATTTTTTCAACTACAGTATATTTGAGGAAGTTGGTTCTGGAATGTTGGAGAAAGCTGGAGTGCCCCCTCCCCCTCTGAAAAGAGACACAACAGACCTGTAGAACTTATAGAATTACTTTTGTAAAACATTATTGGACTGCCCAGTTCATTTTACAAGTAGTAACAACACAAAATTTCTGCACCAATTTCTGCAAAATACATTACTGAACTATAATTATGAAAAATAAACTTTAAATACTAATTATTTTATCTGTTTAATATATATCCTCATATTCATGAACCATGGCACTTTGTGAAATCCATTAACATGTAAAACAAACATACCAGTCCTTGTCCAAACCGCAATCCAAAAAACAAAGTAAAAACTTTGAAAGCTGGCAAAATTAGTTATACAAGTTAACTTCCATCAAGGAGGTGAGGCTGGGTGCTCTGGGAGGGTAAGCACCTCCTGTCTAGCTAGCTACACCCGTCACGTGCATAATATTAATACACAAGTCTCTTAATTTGGCATTTTTCTTCTTTGCAACTTAAGTACAACTACAAAAGCACTACTTGTCCATTTATTGTACATTTCTTTTGTGCTGTACACATTTTTTTATTTTTTCTTTCTTTACAAATAGTAATTAAATTTCTTGCTGAATTTTTTGGTTCATGTAATCAACAATAAACTAATGGTTTCATAAATGACAAATGTAAATGCTAAACACAACCAGGATGAACAAATGTCTGATTATGAAATGGATAATAAAAAGGGACAAAAACACAAATTACAGATCAATGATTTGACTAATTGTGAGCAATAACAAGCTTGTAAAATCAAATAATAGAGTAAGGAGAGTTCAGACTTTACATCCCCAGTCAAATTTCTTCAACTCTTTTGTGGTCTTCAGCATGTTTAGTTCTCAGATGGTGGAGAAAACTGGAGTGCTATAAACTTTCAACAAAGCAAATGACAGACTTTCTCACACTAGGATCTGTCCCAGTTAAGATTTTTTAACTTATGTGGAGACCTTGAGTTCTTGGATGGTGGAGAAAACCGGAGAATTGTAGAAAATTTATGACCTTTGGTAAAGCAAATGAAGAACTTTCTCACACTAGGATTAGCCATGGGGAAATTGTGCCGTAAAAGGTACTGTTACTTAAACCTAATGTCCTACAACCTTATTTCCTCTTCCCCCCCCCTCCCCCCTCCCTCTTTAATGAAAAAAGTATAAAGTATGAAATGCTTCTACAGCTTATAGCTAGAGGAAACTTAAAATTTATAAAGAGTTAAAGTTTACTGTCTATAATGTTTGAACACATAAATCACCTTTATACCAGTTTTGATTAAAACTTTTCTGATTTTTATAAATAAAAAAATCTAATTCCATAGAATTCATTAAAAAACAATAATGAAGAACACGAGATCTTCAATGTATGTTTTACACATAAACACACAAACACGGGTCTGTGCACATAAACATACAAACAAATGGTCTGTACACACAAATACACACAAACAAAAATGTCCATACATACATTATCCAAACAAGCACATGTGTCCATACATACATACATACGAACACATGTCCATACACATATACATACAAACATGTGTTTGTATACATTTACAAATGATGTGTCCATTCATGTATGCACATGAAAATGTGTCCATACACATACACATGAACATGTGTCCATACACATATACACACAAACATGTGTTAGTACACATATACAACTGATGTGTTCACACATAAACATGTGTCTATACAAACATATAAACATGAACACATCTGTACACACATATACACATGAATGTCTGTACACACATAAACAAATGAGCATGCCTGTACACACATATACACTTGTCTGTACACACATATACACATGAACATGTTTGTACACACATGTACATATGAACATTTGTCTGTACACACATACACATGAATGTCTGTACACACATATACACATGAATGTCTGTACACACATAAACAAATGAGCATGTCTGTACACACATATACAATGAACACTTGTCTGTAAACACATAGTTTGTACACACATGTACATATAAACATTTGTCTGTACACACATATCCATATGGACACTTTTCTGTACACACAAATACACATGAATGTCTGTACACACATATGAACATTTGTCTGTACACACATATAGACATGAACATTTGTCTGTACACACATATACATATGGACACTTGTCTGTACACACATATAGGCATGAACATGTCTGTACACACATTTACACATGAGCATGTCTGTACACACATATACACATGAACACTTGTATGTACACACATATACACATGAACACTTGTCTGTACACACATATACACATGAATGTCTGTACACACATATACACATGAATGTCTGTGTACACATGTACATATGAACATTTGTCTGTACACACATATACACATGAACACTTGTCTGTACACACATATACATATGGACATGTCTGTACACACATATACACATGAACACATGTCTGTACACATATACACATGAACATGTCTGTACACACATATACACATGAACACATGTCTGTACACATATACACATGAACACGTCTGTACACATATACACATGAACATGTCTGTACACACATATACACATGAACACATGTCTGTACACATATACACATGAACATGTTTGTACACACATGTACATATGAACATTTGTCTGTACACACATATACATATGAACACTTGTCTGTACACACATATACATATGAAAACTTGTCTGTACACACATATACATATGAACACTTGTCTGTATACACATGAAAATGTCTGCACAAATATACACATGAGCATGTCTGTGCACACATATACACATGAACACTTGTCTGTACACATATATACACATGAACACTTGTACTGTACATAATTTTACATATGAACACTTGTCTGTACACACATATTCACATGAACACTTGTCTGTACACACATATACACATGAACATGTCTGTACACACATATAGGCATGAACACTTGTCTGTACACACATATACAATGAGCATGTCTGTACACACACTTTAATTATATGATCTATATTTAAGAGACACTATTTATTTCATAAATATTACACTAGTGACAAATGTTTAAAATCTAAGCCAAGTCAAAAATTTATTGAGACAAAAATATTAGACCTTTATTAATTCATAAATTACCAGAGAAATATGTGTTCCATCTGACAATTACCTAAGAAATACAAGTGTTTCATCTGAAATGTCCTCAGAAATACAAGTGTTCCACCTGACAAATACCACAGATATATGTGTTCCATCTGACAATATCCTCAGAAATACAAGTGTTTAAACATGATAAAAATACTAAAGAATTCTATAAGATTACTAATTTTATTGATCATTATAAACAGAAATGCACCAATAGAAATACTTATTTCTTGTATTTAGGAGGAATGCTGAAAAAGTTGTGAATTCTGATTGTTTTTGCACACTTTGAACATAAAATATGTCACCAGACTCAGTCAAAATGATTTTGTCATAGACTGAAAACCTTTGACAATTCTGTTTGCATCATATAAAAGTTATTAAAATATGTAAAGTAAATCCTATATATACAGACCAACCATACAACTATATCCTACAAAAAATTTACAAATAGTACATGTAATTCTATATAAATCAATACTGGCAATTATATAAGCAGAGCTATATCATTGACCCTGTTATCACATGACAGTCATGTGACGAGACATTTCACAAAGGACAAAACATGCACCTACACAAGAAAGACAATCAATGGTTTAGACAGTTAAGCTAGCTAACAATTTACAATTTTAAACAGCTGTCTATCTTTGATTAAAAGATAAATAATGTTAATAGTAGGGCTGTCACGGGTAACCGGATAACTGGTCACGGTAAGGTTACAGGGCAAAACCGGTTATGAAATATAGTAACCGATAACCGCATGCATATATCTAAATACATACCCTCTGTATATCTACACTTTTCTTTCTCTGTTACATGTTTATTTCATTGAATAATAAAGTAAACTGACCTATTTACCACATTTGGCAGATCAGTTAGCACTCTGCTCAATCAATTTTTTCTAATTATTACAGTATAAGAGGAAGTAGTATTTCTGGCAAGCATGCGCAAAAACTAACAGGAAGGTAATGGAACTATTACAACACCTGATGTTTGCATTTTGCCTTTGCACGGAATCTGCAGTCAGGGTAACCGGTAATGGTTTGATTAATACATTCTGTTAACTGGTTTCAAAATTTCATAACCGTGACAGCCCTAGTTAATAGAAAGAGCCATTTTAGAAGACTGGAATTGAGTGATGGTATCATAAGTCCCATTCTTTGAATTATATAAAGACAGTCAGATCTGGGATGATAGAGAAAACTGGAGTTCCCATATATTGCCATTTACCTTTTGCAAGATACCTAACAATTTTTCCGACTGGGATCTGCTCAGGATGGAATTTCAACTAAAGCATGAAGAGTCACTGTGATACTCAAACCAACAAATTAGAACACACTTTTTGTAGACAAATTGTTATACATGTATTGCTAAGACTACCTAATATGAGGTAAAATTCTTGAAGAAATTATCACTGGTTTCTTAAAAAGTGAAACAATCTTTAAACCCTGTGAATCTGTGAACCTGAATAATAATGTGTTAACTGCACATATACACACACACACACACACACACAGGCACACACACACACACACACACACCCACACACACGCACAAATGCACGTATGCATGCACGTACACACACACACACGAGACTGAAAATGAGACATACATTCCATTATTTGATAACAAGTCTGTTGTAGTTACCTCCCTCTGGCCATGTTGCCCACCCACTGTTGCCCACCCCCTCTCCCCTATCTTGATATTGTAATGTGTATATGGTCTTGTCTATGAAGAGTTAATTCACAAGATATGAAAAATAATTCAACTGCCATAGATAATTGTTTAAAATATGCAAATTCAACCAGAATAATTATTAATCAATGACATGACATTGTAACCTAAATGAAATGTGCAAAAAAATTGTGCAAATTGAATTTCAACTACAAGATTATATAGAAATATCTACAAAATTCACAAATCTGGTTCATAAAACCCAGATATTAACAACAATTTCAAACATGAAAATTTTTATCAGTTATTGCTTTTGTGCATTACACATTTTCTCATAAATTTTGATAAATCCTTAGAAACAATAAATGTGTATTTGGAGGTTTTTTAAGTTGATTACAATGAACCACATGAAATTTATGATATGTGACAGTTTAACAATCTACATCTTATGAAAATTAAATAATCTTAAAAAGATGGAAAAATCTTGGATCTTTAGACTAACTGGTACATGTACATACATTCAACAGTGATATTAAAAATGTATCATACAATGTATGAGATTCATGTAGGATTTATGATGTATCAGACACTAAATGAGACTGATAATTATCCATTAATTATTTCATTAATTTTGAGCATGATTTACAAGCCTCATTAAAGAGTACAAGTATGAAAAGCACTGAAAAATTTATATGTCATAAGACATCATTTTTTCATACAACTTGACAAAAAGTCAAGAATAATAATACATGTATATATGATTATGTTTCATAATGTCATGAATACAACTACCATTCTGTTTTACCCCCACAAACAGACATTCACTATCTGTGCCATTCTGTTATACTCCCCACAAACAGACATTTGCTATCTGTTAGTGGTAAATAACAAAAATAAATGATGAATCCTCAAAGGCAATTTTACACATATAACAACCATAAGTCATGTATATTTATTACATCAGGCCTAAGTTTCATTATCATTTCTTAACTAAAATTTTCCTCAATTTTGATTTGGCAGCTTTTTAAATTTTAATAATTTTCAATTTGGCAAATTTGAAATCTTGATACCATTTAACTTGGCAAATTTCAAATCTAGATAATTTTTAACTTGGCAAATTTCAAATCTTGACAATTTTTAATTTGGAAATATCTAAATTATTAATTTGGTAAATCTAACATCTTAATAGTATTGTATTTTTTTTAAAAATCAGAATTTAATATTTTATTTGAAATTAAATACTTTAGTAACTTGTAACATCTGTTTCAAAAATGTTTGTTTTTAGTTACACAGAAGACTGTCAATACTTGCCAAATTTACTGTTGAGGAAAATCTAAGTAAAAATTAATTATGGAACTGAGGTCAATTTTGATTATAAAAAGCTCTTTAATATAATTAACAAAAAATCTTACTAACAAAGTAATTTATATGTTTTTGACAAAAAATTTCCTTTTGATTAATATTTTGACATAACATTGACTGTTGCAACAACCAATAAATAGCTCTTAGAGACATATATTGCACTTTCATACATTTTGAATAAATCAACAATCATAAATAATTGAGCCATGCCAGGGATATGGATTATTGAGAGTTGAGTAATGGTGCTTTACACCCCAGGCAAGATTCTTTTACTTAAATCAAGGCGGTGATTTCTGGGATGGTGGAGGAAACCTGGAGTACCAGGATAAAACCATAAACATTCTACAAATAAACTCACAAACTTTCTTAAACTACAAGGTCTGTAGTTTTTTTCCTCAGCACTCCAGTTTTTTCCACCATTCCAAAACTGACTGCCTTAATATCTGTATAAAATTTTTAGACAGGGCTGTAAAACACCATTACTTAATTCAGCTTAACTCAAATGTAGGATCTATCGAAACAGGAGTTCTGACCTAGGTGTGTTTTTTATTGTAAATTTATTCATAATTTTCAGACTTTTAGCAATTTAACAAAAATGAGAAGTACATGTAAATCTTGTTTGTACTGTGTACATATACTTTACAAAATAAATAATATCAGAAAGCTCTCCAAAATTAAAGTCATGTCAAAAAATAAAATACTGTGTACCATAAAATCTCAAAATGGAGAGATGTAATGGAGTTTTAAACCCCAGTGAAGACTCTCTGTTATATAAGGTGGTCAGTTCTATGATGGTTCAGGAACTCGAGTTTTATGTGAAAACTTAAGACCTTCGACAAGTAAACCAGCAAACTTTCTCACAACATGAGTTTTTGGAGCTGAATTCAAGACAAGGCTGTATTAGAAGCTGGGATTTGTAACCTTTGTTATGTAGAATTCTCTCTAATACTGTATCTCATTATCTCCCTTGGCATAACTCTTTTTATGATGATGGTATATTTGGTTCACTAAGTTAATACTCGGGGGGGGGGGGGGGTATACATGTGGTCAGGAATATTTACTATTTTTAGTGTCAAGATGTCAACATGTGTTGTACCTATTTTAATTTCTCTTTAACAATTGTTTTGAAAATAAAGAACAAGACTAGCATATTTTTGGACATAAAAAAATTAATCAATTCATTTAAAAATTAAAATAAATGATGACTTATCTTCCATTTTGTATATCCTAACATGTTTGTAATTAAAACAGGTTAACAATACAAGCTATTAAATAAGAAACAAAAATCATCATATCTGTGATGTCAGTTTAAACTTCTCAGGTGAGACATAGCAGCAACATTTTGTATCAATATAAAACAAATCAATTCAACCAATTAACAGCAAAAAAAAAAAAAACAACTTAACATACATGTATAAAAATTCCATTGGTCCATTAAAATGAAAAAATTGACAAAACGAAAGATCTTAACAAGTCAAGTGATTAACAAAAAGACATTGTGGATACAATGTTTATGATAAATGGAATTAAACTGGTATTTAAAAGAATTAAATAAAGCCAATTTAGGCCAGGCCTATTTAAATGTTGTTTTTATTTCATATAATACACCTTTGTCTGAAAACAGATTCATTTAATTTTTATCACAGTTAGGTGTAGAAATATCAAATAAAGCCAATTTAAGCCTGTTTAAATGTTCTTTTAATTTCATATAAATGAAACTTGAAGATTTATTTTTTCACAGTGAGGTGAAGATGTAAATTATCTTGTAGATCAGTTAAGATGAGTTAAACATAAAAAAAATTGTGGACTTAAAAAAAAACAAAAACACGCAACAAATATGTTCTTTATCAGCAATTCTTAATTGTGTTTTTTTTTCTTTCAGATTAAGACACCAGATCTATTATTCAATCTAAAAGGTGTTCTTGCACAACTGGTCCCAGAATACATGAAATAATTTTATCACACAAAAATCCTGTCTGTTGACCTACTTTAGCTCATCTAGTTTAGGGCACCTGTTAAAATGATGCTGAATCATCAAAATATTTTACATACAAAATATCTATTCGTTGCAAAACGCTTCAGGCACTATACAATTTACTTGTACATAAAATTTATATCATGGTACATTTTTTCATAACTCTACCTCTTGATAATTATTTGCATCATTTGTATGTAAATACATGTATAACACATACAGATACAGACATATGTGCATGTATGTATGTTAGACATATGTGTATGTAGGTCCATGAGATAAAATTAAACATTATATTTCTAACATCTTGAAAACCATGAACATGTTCAGGGAATGCTCATGATAAAAACTTCATCTGTGCCCCTGAAACCATAAATTATGTACTTCTAAATATACCAGTAATATCTGAGAATTTTTAAAACCAGTAAGGTTTTTAAAAACAGATTTGACTTTTTATTCATAAAGGTAATTTAAGAATTATTTTATTACATTACTGTACTTATTGCTCTTGGTTGTTGCAAAATTTACTATCAAAATTTCAAAAATGAAAAAAGAAACAAATCTTTCATTTTTCTATAATGCTTCATTTATTGTGATGCATCACACGAGAATGAAACTAATCTGTGAAAAATTTTTTGGCTTTGTGTGATTTAAAAAATGTACAAAAGCCATCCAGGGTATGTCAAATTTTTGCCAGAATTCTGCAAAAAAATTTCCAAAAACATGTACATGTATTACTGTACAATAATTTTAGCCATAAAGCTTAGTTTTAAAATTTTAAGCTAAATCTTCCATATTTGTCCAAATTATAGAAAACCAATAAAATTTACTTTTGTAAAGTTAAAACAGCTCATTAACTGATTATTACAAACATAACACAAATATATATATATATATATATATATATATATATATATATATATATATATATATATATATATATATATATATACTAACACATAAAATCCATAAAACTATACATACAAATCATGTGTTAGTTTGTTATATATTGAGAACATAAAACATTATAATGTATACTAAGATACCATATTTACACAAATATATATAAACAACTGTTGTTTTCAGATATATATAAACCCAGATATATAAAGCCATTGCTGTATATACAATTAATTTCATGATCAATATTTTTATGAGCACTTGGTATATTGTATTTACACCTTTTTAAAAAAAAAGATCATAACATATTTACAAAATAACTCCAGTATAATAACTCCATCATATATATACACACTTCTTCAGATTATGGAGATTAGCTTTCTGTCACATGATCTTACAAAAATTTCCGCCAGCATTAATGTACAACCAAGCACATAATTCATATCCAACAGCAGTGAATTTTATATACAATGAATAAAACACCAAAAACAAAAATATTTATGTAGGTAAACATATGATTTCTTGTATCTTGAAAAGAAAGTTTTATCTAGCAAGTAATTTTTTCAATTTACTTATTTATGTTTAAATAGCTTGTCATATTTATAAAGTAGTATTAATTCTGAAAAAGAAACCCTGTGAAAGTGTTGTTAGAAAGTTATATCCGAGGTAACTCTAGGTTTTGTGATCTACAATTACAGAAAAGTAAAATTTTGTTTACTACGAGCAGAAACAAGGATATGCCTACATCAACATATCTTATATGTGTATCACATTTTAAGGCCATAATACTTTAAAATATGATACCACATTGGACTCAAATTAAAACTGCTGAAGATTTTAAATTTCAGTATAATATTTTACTAATTTTATGAGAAATACTGTCTTCACAAATTTTTGGAGAGAATAACAAGAAGATTAATTAGATAAGCATTTTTTCCTTCATAAGCTAGATCTGAGGGCTGTGCTCTAAACATTAAATGTCCCAACACAGAGGTGCAGTGGTAAATAAAAATTCTTTTGTGTTGTAGATATATATCATATCATATCATGTATCATACCATATATCATATATCACATCTTATATCATATATCATATCATATAATACCATATATCATATCATATATCATATCTTATATCATATCACATCAAATTTCATATCATTTCATGTATCATAACCATATCATATATCATACCATATATAATATCATAACCATATCATATTTCATATCATATCATATCATATCATACATGAGGATATATTTGTATTGGCTTGACCCCTTACATCCCAAACAATAACCATATATATCTTTTCTATAAATCATCCCTTAATCCATCTCCTTTTAACAGTTCAAACAGAAGTCCACATGAAGCAAACCCTGGGGGTAAAAGAGTGTTTAGCATCTCCTTTCCGATCATACTAATACGAGACAGTTCTGGAAGGCGCAGCAACATTTCCCCGAATTTATTTACAAGTTGAGGATAATGGCTTGTTGTATACTGATATAAAGCTTCACAGATTGCTTCTTGTTGTTCCTGTATCTTCTTTGTATCTTTTATTGTTTTAACATCTGAAAATTAAGAAAATGCAATTATCCTTTTTCAAGAAAATTTTAACTTTTTTACATTAACTTCACAGATAAAAATTATGCAACTTGTATAACTTTTTTGACATCACTTTTTTTCACTGTTATTTTTTAACATCACCTATTGTGATTTTTCGACATCACTTGTTATTCTTGACAACTGTTATGACATGTGGTAATCTTCAAAAAAAAAACAAAAGAATTAAATAAGGTTCCAAATGGATAATTCTAAATTTGTGTGACTTTGTTGACAACAATTTTTGTGATATACAGAACAGCATGTTTATTTATCATAAAAATTATATCAGCATCCTTACAAGTGATTGGGCAACATAACTTGTCTAAATATAAATTTGTCAGGGGTAAGAAAATGAATAAATAATCTGATCCCTTTGTATATATGGATCCAAGATCCAAGAAATACGGACTTTACAGGCAGTAAATGCATAGGTATCAGCTGAAAATGCTTAATTTAACCAGACATGTGATAAACAAGTGGATGAGAAGATGAATTAATAATTTGATCCCTATGTATATAAGGGTTCACACGAGGGCCAAAGAAATATGAATTTTAAAGGCCATAAATACATCAACATCAGATAAAATGCTTAAGTTAACCTGTGACAGGCCATCATGTGTGTTTTATCTCCTACAACAATAAATGGCTGACAGGGGGGATAATCATTGACAACCTTATAGAGAGACTTGGATAGACTTATATTATATATATATACAGTGAAACCTGTCTATAAAGGCCACTCAAGGGATACGGCCAAAGTGGCCATTATAGACAGGTGTCCTTTATAGACAAGTTATATCAAGGATCATTAAAATTATTATCTGAATCGTTCTTTCTTATTCATTTTAGTAATCAAATGAAACTGTACCCAAATTAATAAAATTGTTCCTTCTGTAACTTGGGATTAACCAAAAAAAAAAAATATATATTTTTTAAAATAATTTATTCAACATCTTAAGGAATTTACAAATCCTTTGCACCACACTGGCCTCGTAACATAACTATGTCTAAATGGTTGATTGTTCTATTCTCTCTCTCTCTCTCTTTTTTTTTTTTTTATTTTTTTATTTTTTTAATTTTTTCTTTTTTGCTATGTATAGGGGTGTTGCATAGTAAAGATTTATTCTTAGAACGCTTACACCTGTACCAACATAATTAGGTCACTTCAGACACACGTCACACTCTTGCTAATTCAGACTCCAAAGGAAGTTGTTACATAATGAATTACATGGTTTCGTGATCAGAGCAGTGATTATCTGTGTCATATGTAACTGTCAAATTTACTGTTTACATATCATAATTAAAAATAACCATAAATTTTTTTTTCAATCGTAGTTGGTGTGGAATTAAATTTAAATCGGTGCCAAAATATCATTGCCGAAATGACTTTTTACACTGGTGCTGAAATGACTTGATATCGCATCTTGGCACGATTTCCAGACTAACGAAATAAATGTCAGTTAGCGGTAGAACGGCACACATGGTTTATTTCTCAAGATATATTTGCTTCATAGTCCGATAACACAGTTTTGATTGAATTGATTTGGGTTTGTTCAACACCATAACCTCCGCAAGTTTCGTAGTACTTAATTTCCCCTTTCCAGATTTATTTAACAATTCTACTCGCTGTTCTAAAGTCAATGCATTCCATTTACTATGGCCAAATGAAAAAAAAACATCAAATATTATTGTATGTGAAAAAAAAAATGTCAATGTATTATCGCAATGTAAGCTTTACTCATTATGGCCGCTTAGATACATATAAACAGAAATGCATTATGGGATTTTTTGTTTTATGCCGACTGGTTCCGGAAATTTCCGGAAACTGACGAAGATTCGTAAACATTGCAAATGGCCGCTATACACAGTTCTGTTGAAGGTTTGGGTTGGAAAAATGGTGGCCGCTGGCCGCATAAGACAGTGACCGCTATATAGAGGTGAAATAAAGAACAAAATCCATCGGGGGGAATAAGATATGGCCATTATAGACAAGTGGCCGCTTTATACAAGTGGCCGCTAACACAAGTTAGACTGTATATATATATATATATGTATATATCAGGGCTCCAGAAAACTTTGACTGCGTTGTCAAACATTTTTTCAAAGCAACTGTACAAAGCAAAAAAAACAAAAAAAAAAACGTACCACCGATGTTGTTATTGACGATGTTTTTTAAAAAGATTTAAACTTTTAATATCATATAGATTTTAAAAAGGATTTAACTACTACATAGAGCTTATTTAGGTACATGTGGTCAGGCTCATGTGTCCACATAGTGTCGATTTTTGTACTGTCGGTGTTGACGACACAAGGTTTGATGGCCATCTTTGTTTATTGGCAATCGTGCCAATTACTGAACCTCATTTCGAGACTTCTTTGATTGTATTTAGACTTTTTAAAATTATTTATTTTTAACTAAACAGTTTGCAAAGACCGATGCGCATTGTAGTCTTATTTGACATCCCACGTGACCATGACCTTCAAGGATCAACCCTCGTAATCAGCTGTTTATGGCTTCCGTCTGTCAAACCATGTGATTACTTAATAAACAACTTAACAACAAAATTAATGAGGGTTTGGACAATGAAACAAAAGGAACGGATTGAGACCATGGATTCTAACTGATTAATAAATGAAAGCCAAATTATTAGATCTGTGGTATTTATTGAAAACGGTTGACAGGTGATAGCTAACAATACTGGAGTAAAATAATGGCCGACAAACATATTAAATTTTTATTTATATGTCCGATTAACTGAATTCTATTACAAACTAAAAATGTCTGACAAGTGATTTTTCACATCGGACAAATATATATTTTGTCGGACATGTCCGGCAAATATGACTGTTTCCGGACCCCTGATATATATACAGTCGACTCTCGTTAATTCGAAATCGGTTGAATCAAAATTTCGCTTAAATCGGATCGCCATGTATTTCTATGCAAATTTGTGTGTTTAAATCGAAATACCGAAATTCAAAATTTTGCTTAATTCGAAGTAAATTTTCAGTCTGGATAACAAAATATAATGAAAATTCCAACGTTCAAATCGAAATATACTTTCCTTGTATATCGTAGTTTGGATTTTTTATACAACAAGTTGAAAACTAAGCAGCAAAATAAAAAAAAAATTACATGTACACAAAAAAAAATAATTTATCTTAAAAATATTTATTTATACCTAAAAATAATCAATCCGTCTCTTGTTTAAGAAGTGTTAACAGTAACAGAGTGACGGTTTACTTTGAAGATTAATTTAAGACTCAAAATTCACATGAAAAAAGGAACTCGGTATTCCATGCTTTTTTTCACGATTTTCTCTTCCGGTCAGGTCATAGTAAATTGTTTGTCAGTAAAAGGAAAAATTTCATTGGTGCAAAATTAAAAAGGGGGCTGTCCGCTACTTCCACAGTCACTGATCACAAGAATACCCAACGCTAACTGCCATGCTTAAAATTAATTGATCTCTCAAGGCAAATGGTATACACCATTCAGCCACTGCGGGACATGCCAAGCCATGATTTTAATAATCACAAAAGTTGAAAGCTAAGGATTACAGACGAAGAAGTTATGATGATTAAAAGAAACCTTAACTGAGCTTCGCCATAGTCAGTGTTTTGTTTCAATGAAACATTGTAGCTACTGGTGAAGTTTCTGATTTACTTATTTTATTGTTCAAAAAACTTTAGTTTGTTGAGCTTTACATTAACATAGAAAAATTTAAAATTATTTTTAATTTTTAATAACTTAATTTTAAATTTTCAATGTCAATTGTAAGCATTATAATACGCAACAGTATATACGTGACGTCAATAGAGGAGCGCTTTACTAGTAGAGTTATCTCCTGTTTCTTATCGTCAGTGATCAAAACGGTTAATTTGAAATTCGGATTAATCGAAATTTTTCATCTGACCCCTTCGATTTCGAATTAACGAGAGTCAACTGTATATAAAACAAGATACCAACCTGGTGTGATCAATATTAGAACCTTCAATGATACATATTCATACTGGTCAACTTGTAACCTGCGGAGCTGTTCTGTGATAAACAACATACGAGAGATAATCTCCTCTACACCGAGTTCCTTAGCTTTATCTACGTCCATAGATCTGCCCATTGGCAGAAATATCTCAGTCGTACTCTGTATAGATTTCCAACAGCAGTGAAGAATTAACAAATCAGCCCAACTGTTCTGGAGTAACAAAATTTGGTCATCCGTCTGAAGTAAAGACAAATAATATGATTTGCACATTATGAAAAAAATTGTTAATTCAAATTCCAAATGGCCTTGACAGCAGGTGTTCAAAATGTAGCCAAGTAAGGGACTTTCAAAACAATTTAAAAGTATTTTTTAAAAAGACTAGTTGCAGATAAAGACATGGTTCTTGTTGAAATAAATTTTTGTTTTCCAAGCTATCTGTTCAAAGAGGAGTAACTCCACATGGCATGGTTTGAACTGAAATTTTAAAGGTTTATCACTATCAAGAACATATCATTTCACTTATATTCAGATGCTACCAGCATTATTTAACAGATGTAAATTATGACTAAACAGTGGTTCTAATTCAAGCCAAAACTTCTGGATGTGACATTGAACTTCAGTAGAGTTCCAATAAGAAGACTTGTATATTTTCTAAAGGACAAAAGAATGGAAAATTTTGCAGTCACTACTCATTAACCCAGACTCTGGTTTGACTGGACCTAGATCATGAGACTGGACCTAATCATGAGACTGGACCTAATCAAGAGACCTGAACCTAATCATGAGACTGGACCTAGATCATCAGGCTGGACCTCATCATGAGACTGGACCTAATCATCAGACTGGACCTAATCATCAGACTGGACCTGGATAATCAGGCTGGACCTAGATCATCAGAATGGACCTGGATAATCAGGCTGGACCTAGATCATCAGACTGGACCTAATCATCAGACTGGACCTAGATCATCAGGCTGAACCTAATCATGAGACTGGACCTAATCATGAGACTGGACCTAATCATCAGGTTAGACCTAGATCATCAGTCTGGACCTAATCATCAGACTGGACCTGGATCATCAGGCTGGACCTAAATCATCATACTGGACCTAATCATCACACTGGACCTAATCATCAGGTTAGACCTAAATCATCATACTGGACCTAATCATCACACTGGACCTGGATCATCAGGCTGGATTTAAACCCAGTCTGAAGTGTTACCATTTTGGGAAAGGGACCTTGGGATGAAATTGGGAAAATCACTGACAAAATCGACATTTTGGGAAAATTTTTCATTAAACTTTAAAAATTTTCACATTGTCAGCACATCAAATATTTTGCCTAGAAAATTTACTATTTTGATACATGCTGGTAGTCACTATTTATCCAAATCACTCAGACAATTACACAATATCTTCATAGACTGGCTTCAATACAAACATCTGAGAAAGTTGTTTCATGAGTTGCTCCCATTCTACCAGATCCTCATTGAGTATAAATCAAAATGTGCATAAATACAGGTTATTATAAAGATATACAAGCTACACCAAAAATACAGATTTTTTTCACTTTTCCTTAAGTTTCTCAAAACAGGATCATTTGGGAATTTTTACCTACAAAATTGGGAAAAATGTATGCTTTTTGGCATTGGGAATGGGTCCCTTTACCGGACCCTGTGAGTGGCCAGAAAAATCCCTGACCAACCAACTGCTACACCATTAATCATGACAGAAAGATTGATGAACTGGCATCTTTTTTATCAGTGTGTAAAATTACTGGAAGCCCAGTGGTCCAAAGGCTATTAAAGTTAAAAGTTTCAACCCTGCCAAGAAAGCTAAAAGGTACACTAATTTTAAACTTGATGTAGAAAATGCAAACTTTTGCAGCCATCAAGTTTTCAAAAATTCCAGACATTGTCTCATTCTCAGCTTGTCTTATACATTGCTCTCTAAGAGAGTGGGGGAAGTGTGGGAATCTTCTACTTACACTAATAGCACTAAACTGTGGTAAATTCCGAGCCCATCTCACAAGTTTATAAAGCCTTAACTCAGCTAACTGTAACAAAACCATAAAGAAATTCTGATCACTGTCTCCACTGTTTTTATCATTAGGTAATTCAGCTACTTCATCTTCACATAAAATAGATTCCAAGTTCATGATTTCTGTCAAAACTTGTGGAACAAACGGTTTCACTTCCTCTGGAAAATTCCTTCCAGATCTGTTCAAAATGGCTACCAACTGACTTCCTGAAATGTCCTCACCAGATGGAAGCATTAGATGCACATTCTCTAGAGATTTGGGTAAACCTTCAGTAGATGACCTCTGTTGACTGTTTCGTCGTATTTGTTTTGGGGTATTTTTCTCAATTAATGATTTTGGTCTGCCATGTGGTGAACAACCATCATATGAGCTTCTCCCACCTCGAGTTCTGTCGACTCTTATTGCTAATACAAAATTGTAAATTAAAAACATATCATTTATCAATAATTTTTAACAGTAAGGAAGATATAGTTAATTCAAGTAACCACTTTCCAATACAGTGAAACTTGTGAAAACCGGACCCTGGGAAAACCGGAATCCTGTGAAAACCGGATGTGTATGCTTGTCCCAATTTACTCTCTTCTTTATTCTATATGATAGAAACCTTAATAAACCGGATCCTGTGAATTCTGAAAACCGGACGGATTTCACTGTCTGGATCATAAAAATCCTATATATTTTCACCTTTGTAAACCGGATTCAATTTTCCGACCAAAAAAAAAAAAAAACGGTAACTGAGAATTTTATTAAAATTTTTTATACTTGAAAATTTTAACAAAATGACTGTTATTTCCGATATCATAAAAAACATTAACTACAAATAAAAGTAAAAGTAATTTCCGATATCGTAAATAACATCATTCAACTTCTAAGTAAAAACAAAACTGTAAGAAATACAAATTATTACCGTCATCAAATGGCTTGAGTATACATCAACACATGTGAAAGGTGTCACAAATAAATAATAATTATCGGATTAAAGAGATAAGTCAACTGAAATCGAGGTTAGCTTGTGTGCGATTGTAACACTTTATTTTTTAAAGGAAAATCTTTGAAGTTACCTTTTTATGTCCAAGTAGTCGCAGATTGTTACCAAAACTTAAAGTTGGTTCAATAAAACAAAATAAAACAGAAATTAAATCTAACAAAAACAGTTAAACATTACAATATTTTAACAGTGATATAATTAAGATTTGAGTCAATCAATATTTAGTGGCTTCCTACGGTGTTTAAAAAATAACTAATTTTTACAAATTTTACCATTCTCATTTATAACACACAAGTCTAAGGATCTTATCACGTAATATTATCATGTCTAAGCAAACCGTCGGCTAAACGTAGATAGACTGAATTAACACTAAAGGATAAAGTTCAGCTTATTCAAGATGCTTCATCTAAAATACCGCAAAAACACATTACTTACCATAATAACTTTATGACATACAACATATTTCAAGTTTATTATTTCAATGAGACAATTATACATCATAATCATGATGTCTGATCCCACCCATTATTGTTTCAAATAAACCACATGTACATGTATTACCATGGCTAGACGACAGACACATCCCAAAGGGAGATAACGTAAATGGATCTACTACTCATTATCAAGGGCAGTGAACTCTAGCGCATAACCTTAATAAACCGGATCCTGTGTAAACCGGATTTTTTTCAAGGAACAGAGGCGGTCCGGTTTTCACAAGTTTCACTGTATAATCTATAGACAGGACTAAATTCTAGTAACACATGTACTAGTAAATGACAGTTTGTCTACTAATACTAATTTATAGTTATCAGTCTACAAGATTTTAAAGATAATTTACTTACAATTTAGAAGTTGATTTTTTATCAAAAGGAAATTCTGAAACATGAATTTTAATCCAATCTATGTACCTTTGTGTATAGCCAAGTGTCAACTTGCATGATTCTCTCTCTCTCTCTTTCTTTCTGTACCTTCTAATTTTATGCCAGCTATACCAGCTATCTCTCTCTCCGTACCTTCTAATTTCATACCAGCTACCATTTAGAAAATCTACAAGCTGGAATATCTCTCTCTCTCTCTCTCTGTGTACCTTCTAATTTCATGCCAGCCACCAGACATTTAGTAAATCTACAGGCTGGACATTTCTTCCTGTTGGCTTTACTGATTTCACAATCAGCATTTCTGTGACACACAAATGATTTTTTGTTCTGTACGGTTCTCTTGAAGAATCCTTTACAACTTTCACATGTAAATATCCCATAGTGATAACCTGTAAATGATAGAAATATAAATAAAAAAGATTTAATAGAAATATAAATAAAACAGATTTAGTAAGTTGTTGTTATGAAAAAAATATTCATAGACTGATAATTATTCATGAAGCTTAGTGAAGTGCAATCTGATTTATCACTTGTGCCAATTTGATCAAATCTGTAATATTGTTCACTATAGGGACAGGTGAAGCATCCATGCCTGCCTTACCCATCCCCAACCCCATTATTTAACATGCAACTCTTTTCATTAATGCAGTTGTGCTGTAAAAAATCAAACTATAAATGAAACAAAAATCTGTCCAAATTCAAGTAAACCAAATTAATTTTAGTGCATATATTTACGGGTGTGATTTCATATTTCTACATAAGTTTTATATACCTGATATAGTGTCTCCACAGATAGGACAAGCGGCATCCATTGGATCACCACCAAATCCTTCCATATTGACACCCTGAGGTACTGTTCCCTGTGTACTTATAACTGGATTATCAACTCTGATATCCTGCGACATAACCAATGCGTCATTACTTTGTCGTATTTGTTTTGTAGGGGTTGGTCCATTGTAGTCTCCATCTTCTGGAATTTCTGGTTCCTGCATGTAATACTGAGTTCCTGATTGGTCGATTACAACATTACATGTCACAGCTGGCGAGTTTTCTGAAACAACTATGTCATTCACAGGCGAAGGCACAGCAGCATTATTATCATAACATATGATGACCTGTTTTGATGATGATGACGACACATCCTCAGAACGTCCTGCTGCCTCAGTATAAGTCACACTGTCCTGAACATTATTAGATGTCTTACTCGTTGCTTTCATATGCTGTGATGCTATAGCTGATAATACATTCACCATACTTATGTCACCTTCATTTGACGTTATAATAATAGTTCCAGGATTATCTCCCTTGTCTTCCGGGGCTGAAGATATAACTTGATTACGACCAAGTTTCAATTTTAAAATATTTTTGATACTATTCTGATCTATTGCTGTTTGTTTATCTATAGCATCCCCATGGTCACCGTTATCAACAATATTGTCAATGGGTTGGTTCATGTTCTGTAAAAGTTGCGATACAAAATGTCCGTTATGATTATTTTCCTCCATATTTTCTACCATTTCTTGTTTAATTCTAATGTTTGGTTGAACCACGGGTTCCATTTCAGGCTCCCCTCCTCCACTAAGTAAAGATTTATTTTGGTCTTTAGATTTGAGAGTTATTGCTTGTAGTAAGACAGGAGATATACCCACCTCACTACTGCCGGTGTTCATCACTACAATGATAATATCAATAACAATTACAATCATGATTATACATCAGTGGCAAAGGGGTCTAATACAATGACTTATAGATCACAGTGCCTCTCACTGTCTACTCTAGAGTTGAATCCCACTTGGCCAGAAAAAATTTGTCAGTGATTTTCTCAGAGTATTTCGGTTCCCTTCATCATCCAAGAGATGACCACTTCATTACAAACTAAATAATCTTGACTGGGGCGTAAAACATCATTACTCACTCAAAATTAAAGGTAATGAGTAGTGTCATCGTCAGAATAAACCGTAATGGTATCGCTTCTAATGTAATTTCATCCCCTGCAATAAAATGCTGCTGAATGCCATTTTGATTTCACTAGACTGGACATCACCCCAAATCAAACCTTACGTGTTTTGGTATAAGACTGGACATAACCACAATTCATACCTTACATGTGTTGGTATTCTTTAATTATAGATTACTTAATCCTTATAATACATAAAAATTTAATGGTCAAGAAACAGAATTTTATAATGCTTAACTGACTCATCTGTAAACAACTTGGATTTGTACTCAGAGTAGCCTCAATAAGCTATATAAAGAATATCCAAAAGTTGGACAAGCTTTGGTTTGATATCTGATGTGGACAGGCTTTGGTTTGATATCCGAGGTGGACAAGCTATATGTATGATATGTCAGAAAGTTTTTTTTTAAACCTTCCATTAAAATATTCACAAAACGAGTCATGTTGATAATTTCTATGAGAATCAATTTTTAAAAATTCTAAAGACATTTATATATAAATAAAATGATAGGGATACACAGATAGATAAAGAAATACATCTGAAATGTACACAAAAAATGTCAGCATACAAGTGACATATCCATTGTACAAAATTATACAGATATTGGATTTACTACATTATTACAGATATTGTAAATGTCAACTATTTGTTATACATATATTCATTCTTTTTTTAAATTCTGTTTTATGTTAAAAATGTTTTAAAATTTGACTCAACTGATTGACAAATTCTCCTAGATTTAATGCATTTTGTGGGTCTTATTTTTTTCAAGTCCTTCAAAAGACATCAAATCGTTAAAAGTAAATAAATCAAAATGAAATCAGTAATTTTTATTGGTAAATCGTGTACATTTAAAGCGTGTTATTAGTCACCATTTTGTTTGTTTTCATTACAAGGCCACAAAACATTTGGCTGCCAAGGTCACCAAGGTCAGTCCATTCACGTTGACAGGTGCCCGTCAGCTTGAAACTGTAAAACGGTTTTTTATGAGAATAAATTACCTCAAAAATTAAATAATTAGCTAACTCACATAACGAGGGTACTGAAAACTGAACTGCCACGCCCAAATCTTGGCGTTTGTATAGAGATATATATATGAGCGGAGTAGCACACTCTCACAGCTGTACCCCATTCACATGGTCTTTGTTTAACAACAAACACGAAAGAGGCGTCATTTTAGCCCAGATTTAATTCTTATGTCTAAGTGTACAATTATATTACTTACTGAAAATGATAAAATAATTAAATTTTAACAAATCAGTTCACATTTCGATTTTCTTTTCACTTTCGATATATCTCAAGCCAGCAACTAAAATTCGATGCACTCTCTGGCCATGACCTTGATCTGTTTGACGTCCTTCACTCGATTCCACTCGGACCAAAACATAGCTCACGCCCCCAAATGAATTCTAGTGAAAAACTTGAGATTATAAACAAACTATAGAATGACAACTTACCTCAATATGTCAGAGAACCGTATGGCTTCCAAGTATGGCGGCCATGAATATGAATTTTGACGCAGTTAGACAAAGCGGCTTCGTACAACAACTTGGGAGGGTATTACTCCGCGGAGTTGTACGAGTTACTTCCCTTACACTTTAATATAGTAAATGCAATAATACAAGGTTTTTTTTTGCCTCCTTTCTCAGTAATTCTTATGACAAATTATCATCATCATCATCATTATTATTATTATTATTATTATTATTATTATTATTATAATTGTTGTTGTTGTTGTTGTTAAAATTATTTTTATCATTATTAAAATAATTATTAAAATAATTATTGTTTTTATTACATGCATTATTATTATTATTATTATTATTATTATTATTATTATTATTATTATTGTTGTTGTTGTTGTTGTTGTTATTATTATTACACTCTTACCTCCTTTTTTTCCTCATTTTCGCACTTCTCCCGTCACGGTTTTTCTCCCTTAACGATGTAAATGAAATTTCGGCAAAGTACTATGATCAAATTATACCTTTTTTAATTTCAATAACTAATTAATGCATCCAGAAAGTGAGAGTACTTTATTGCACAACTGATAAGTGGCTCAGTAGTAGAGAGTCCGACTCGAAAGCGGGAGGTCGTGGGTTTGAACTCGGTCAGCTAGGTCAGACATAGCACATGAAAATTTTATATTTTGCTTCGCTTTCTCGTCTGACGCTCAGCATCAGTAGGGTATATAGAGCATCGACTGGCCATGGTTCATCCGGTACCAGGATTTATATAATGGACCGGGGGTATGCTTTGTCTGTGGCATAATGACTAGGTGAACCAACATTGCTTGTACAAGCTGGTTGTATGAACTTCTGTTAGCAATGGTCATTTAGTTATCCGAGGAAACCCCGGCTTTGGACAGATGAATCTTACAGCTGATCTTTTTAAAGGGCACTTGCTAATGTTCCTTCGAAGAATGTTTATGATGCTGAAGTCATGTGGTCAAGTGACAGGAGATTTTGCTGTCGGTGTTGATGCACGTGGCCGTGGGTGCTATTAACTCCGGCTTTCCCTTCTTAGTGCTATGATCACTGAGCTATTGTCTGGATTGAATCGGATCACCCAGTCTAGTCAATTGTAAAAATGAAGTTTCAATGTATTTCAAAATGTTGCTTGCTTAAAATCACTAGTCCACGGTAAAACATGTGATGTTATGGGCCCTGTTTCACAATCATTCACTCAATTGAGTGTTTACTCAACCGCAATATTATCATTTTCTCTCCTCAGTATTTTAAAATTTTAAGTTTTACGAGAAATGTTTTGTTTGTTTAACAAACCTACATTAACAATTTAAAATACATTTGATATTCAATTTGAACTGTGTTATGTATTAAAAACTGACATTGAAATATTCCTTAAAGCTGCATTAAGTTTACCAATTTTCTGAATTTTTTTTGATTTTCTAAAATATATTTTTTTAAAAGTATATCTTCTAACCACGATCCGTGATATTCATTTTCTAAAATTTCATTTCTTTAGCTGTAAATAAACGGAATCCTCTGACCGGTTGGTCAGAGTTCTACGATGATAATGACTTGGAGCATGCGCACGGATGTAGGGAAAAGCCTAGAATCGAAAGTGAAACATGACAGATTGCATTAATTGTCCTTAATTAATATCCACTGTATTTGAACTGGTGTTATTTATCCCTTACTAAGTCACAAATGACAAATTCAACGAAGTTCTGTGTTTAATTTATCCTTATTGAGTTGAGGTACATTCAATTGTGATAATGAGGTCTGGTCCCAACTTATAGGACTGAACAGGTCAAAACCACTGTACATATACCAATCTAGACGGTCAATCGGCAGTTGTAAATCTGTTTCGTTTATTTGTTGTTTGAGCTTTTGGTTGCAATTTAGCTAATTACCATGGTAACGAATAAACCTAGTGTTACATTATATATCAAAAATATAACAAAATACCTGTTCAATTTTGATGTGCCATATGTGTACATTTCGGAAAATTCATTCAGTTCATCAGTGATGTCATGTGCAGAATTTTGAAGTTTTACAAAGAGAAATATTCAAAATTCTGCACATGACAGTGACACAAGAGACCAAAAAGTTTGATAGATAAAAAACATAAGCCAAACAGATAAAAAAATTAATGAATCCAAAATTCCAAAATTATATGAATCCAAATCCAGCTAAGGAATGCTTTGCATGAGAGAACAAACCTTAGTTTTAAATAAATTTCAAAAATTAAGACGGCTGAAGATTTTTCTAAATGGTACAGAAAATTGTAGAATTGTCTATCGAGTACATGTAGTCAACATAATAAATAAATAAATAGATTAATTAATTAATTAAATATTGAGGAAGCTGATATTAAACTTGTTACACGAAGTCTCTAAGCTTCTGCGTTTTTTAGAGGAAGCATTCACATTTTCTTTTATCGTATTATTATTATTATTATTATTATTATTATTATTATTATTATTATTAAAGAAAAACTATAAAAATTTGATCACTTACCTGAAATAATAATTTTTACCGGGTTAAATGGCCGTTTATCTATATCTGACAATTTTAAAGTAGGCGGTGTTTTTATATTTAACTTTCAGTGATACTTCATGGTACTTAGACAATACGATTTCAAGGTCGAATGCACCCATAATTTAAGACTATATGTTTAAAGATATCAAACTATTCCGAAATTTGACTTTGACCTCGAATTATCCTTGTCAACACTTTCAAGGTCAAAAAGATTTTTTAAAATTTATTTTAAGAAATAAATTTCAATTTAGATATTTAGAAAGTCGTCGAGGACAGAAACTAAAACTTAAGTTATATTATAAGTAAGTTTTGATGTACGTTTGATGAACCAGACCCATAGCTGAAAAATGTAAAACAAATCGTTAACAATCTGCGGTTAATTGGAGATGTTCATCTAATCGGTGAATATAAAATCCTCAACGCACCTAAGTACAATAAATAAAGATTTACATATAAAAATCAGAGATTCAACCGAACAACGAGGTTAGTTATTATGATATATGTGTACATGGCTGTCAAACTTTTCATTTTGCTAAAGAAGCAACATGAATATTTATGACTAATTCCGCATGTTGGGTGTTATTACAATGGCCACATCCAACAAGAACGTGCTAACTGTTAAAAGATAACCATTTCTAGGTAATCTGAACTTTTAAACGAAGCCGGTTCGCCTCTTTAGGACGGCTTCAAGTTACGAATTTTGCCTCTCACACCTCAGTTCGAATCCCACTCAGAGTATGTAAAAGTATATCAGTTCGCTTGCCAAGGTCTGTGATTTTATAAGTCCTTTGTTGGTTTATTCCCAGAACGCCTACTTGACTATAAAAACAACTAATCATGTTTTGGGATTTTGAGGCCTTCAAAAAGGTATTAAAATTAAGGTTACCTGTAAATATATCTAATTTGTTCACCCCGACTTTGTACGGACACCTGTGTCGTTAATATTAAAGTCTTCGTAATGGCCGATAAAGTCTGATGGTAAAAATTGTTCAGATTTTACAAAACCTCCATTCGAAGAACACTTTTATGTACCGAGAATTGTAACTATCGAATATACCTGTAAAAATTTAAATTAATGTGAAAAAAATTCTCCACTTTTGATCTTAAAAAATTAATTCATCAAAAATTGCCTTTCTATATACATTATATTACATTATTGTACATTTATTATATAAAATAGCATTTTTCCATTTGTTGAATATGTTACTAGGCCGAGATTGCTCTGCCGTCGAATAAATTTTAATATTTGGATATTGTCAATTCGAATTGACAATATCCAAATATTAAAATTTATTCGACGGCAGAGCAATCTCGGCCTAATATGTTACATAAAACAATGATATGTATGTGTTTGATAACTTACAAATATATTTGTATATATTTATATATAATTTTTTTTTTTCAAAAATTCTTCAGGTTTCATGAAACTTTCGAAAACGTCATTCTACCTTGACAAACTACTATACAATTCTTAGATAGGGCTGGTGATTGACTGATTGGTTGATTGATTGATGTTTGATGTTTGATTGAGTGATTGCTTGATTGATTGACATAATATAGTAAC